>SZWC01006278.1:52317-89905 GCA_023375785.1 Penium margaritaceum | reverse complement strand
TTTGTTTGGAAGCTGGTGGGATGCTGGGTTAGGAGTTGGGTTGAAAGTTGGGTTGGAAGTTGGGTTGGAAGTTGGGTTGGAAATTGGCTTGGAAGTTGGGTTAGAAGTTGGGTTGGAAGTTGGGTTGGAAGTAGTGTTGGATGTTGAGATGGATGTTGGGATGGAACGGCGTGGGACCGACCAACCAAAGCATGCATACATCATTGACTATGATCGAAGAAGTCCACTATGTGTGGTCAACATTGACAACTCATAACACGAGTCACAAATGATCGGAGGGAGAGACAATGGTTCGGGAACCCTATGTTTCTACTAGAAAGGACAAAAAACTTCAATACGTAGTGGTACGGTGTGGCTAATATGCACAAGATACAACCAAACTAGGCATATGTCACTGACCATGACCAAAGAATTTCAATATGGGTGGTCAACGTTCACCAACCATAACACGAGTCACAAACGGTACGAGGGGGAAACAATGGTCTGGGAATATCATTTATCAACTAGCAAGTACAACGACCTTCAATCGGTAGTAGCATGGCGTGGCTTCCATGCACTATGACCGACCAAAGTAGGCATATGTACAGCATTTGACCAAAGAAATCCGTTGTGTGTGCTCAACGTTGACAACTCATAATACGAGTGACAAATGGTCAGAGGGGGAAACAATGGGTTGGGAACACCAGGTACCAACTAGCAAGCACAATGACCTTCAATGAGTTGTGGCACGGTGTGGATACCATGCACGATGACCAATCAAAGTATGCATGTGTCACTGACCATGACAAAATAATGTCACCATGTGTGGTAATCTTTGAAAAGCCATAACATGAGTCACAAATGGTCAGAGTGGACGATTATGGTTTCAGAATACTAGTTATCGACTAGCAAGTACAACTACATTCAATATGTAGTTGCACACTGTGGCTACAATGCACAGTGACCAACCAAAGTATGCATATGTCACCAAGCATGACCAAAGAAGTTAACTTCATGTGGTCATTATTGATAAGTCACAACACGAGCCCCAGACAATGAGAGAGGGTAACAATGGTTTGGGAATACTAGCTACCAACCAGAAAACACAGAGAGCTTCAATACGTAGTGACACGGCATGGTAACAATGTACAGTTACAAACCAAAGTATGCACATGTCACTAACCATGACCAAAAGAATTTCACAGTGTGTGGTCAACGCTGAAAACTCATAACACGAGTCACAAATGGTCAGAGGGGGAAACAATGAGTTGGGAACACTAGTTATCAACTAGCAAGTACGAAGACCTTCAACAAGTAGTGGCACGGTATGGCTAGCGTGCACAGTGACCAACCAACGGATGCATACGTCACAGACTATGACCGAAGAAGTCCACTATGTGTGGTCAACATTGAATACTCGTAACACGAGTCACAAATGGTCAGGGGGAGAGACAATGGTTTGGGAACCATATGCATGGACCAGAAAGGACAAAGAATCTCCATACGTAGTGGCACGGTGTGGCTACTATGCACACCAAACAACCAAACTAGGCATATGTCACTGAACATGACCAAATAATTTCAATATGGGTGGTCAATGTTCACCAACCATAACACGAGTCACAAACGGTCACAGGGGGAAACAATGGTCTGGGAATATCATATCTCGACTAGCAAGTGCAACGACCTTCAATCAGTAGTATCACGGTATGGCTACCATGTACAAAGACCGACCAAAGTAGGCATATGTAGTGCCTTTGACCAAAGAAATCCGCTGTGTGTGGTCAACGTTGACAACTCATAATTCGAGTCACATATGGTCAGAGGGGGGAAACAATGGTTTGGGAACAGCAGGTTTCAACTAGCAAGCACAATAACTTTCAATGACTTGTGGCACGGTGTGGATACCATGCACGATGACCAACCAAAGTATGCATATGTCGGTGACCATGACCAAAGAATGTCACCATGTGTGGTAAAGTTTGACAACTCATAATACGAGTCACAAATGGTCATAGTGGAAGATAGTGGGTTATGAATACTAGTTATTGACTACCAAGTACAAATACCTTCAGTATGTAGTTGCACGGTGTGGCTACAATGCACTGTGACCAACCAAAGTATGCATATGTCACTAACCATGACCAAAGGATTTTACCTTATGTGGTCAATGTTGACACTTCACAACAGGAGTCACAGATAGTGAGAGAAGGTAACAATAGGTTGGGAAGACTCGCTATCAACTAGAAAGCACGAATACCTTCAACACATACTGACACGGCGTGGTAACCATGTATAGTTACAAACCAAAGTATGCATATGTCACTAACCATGACCAACAGCATTTCATAGTGTGTGGTCAACGTTTAAAACTCATAACACGAGTCACAAGTGGTCACAGGGGGAAACAATGGGTTGGGAACACTGGTTATAAACTAGCAAGTACAAATACCTTCAACAAGCAGTGGCACGGTGTGGCTAGCGTGCACAGTGACCAACCAAATGATGCATACGTCACTGAATATGACCGAAGAAGTCCACTATGTGTGGTCAACATTGACAACTCACGACACGAGTCCAAAAATGGTGAGAGGGAAAGACAATGGTTTGGGAATCCTATGTATCGACTATCAACGAGAAAGAACTTCAATACGCAGTGGCACAGTGTGACTACCATGCACACCAATCAACCAAACTAAGCTTATGTCACTGACCATGACCAGTGAATTTCAATATGGGTGGTCAACGTTCGCCAACCATAACACGAGTCACAAACGGTCAGAAAGGGGAAACAATGGTCTGAGAATATCAGTTATCAACTAGCAAGTACAGTGACCTTTAATTAGTAGAAGCACTGTGTGGCTACCATGCACAATGACCGACCAAAGTAGGCATATATAATGCCTTTGACCAAAGAAGTCCCCTGTGTGTGGTCAATATTGACAACTCATCATAGGAGTCACAAATGGTCAGAGGGGGGGGGACAATGGTTTGGGAACACCAGGTATCAATTAGCAAGCACAAGGACATTCAATAAGTTGTGGCACTGTGTGCATACCAGGCACGATGACCAACCAACGTAGGCATATGTCAATGACCACGACCAATTAGTTTCACTAAGTGTGGTAAACTTTGGCAACTCATAACACGAGTCACAAATGGTCAGAGTGGAATAGAATGGTTTCTGAATACTAGTTATCGAGTGGCAAGTACAAATACCTTCAATATGTAGTGGCACAGTGTGGCTACCATGCACAGTGACCAAGCAAAGTATCCATATGTAACTGACCATGAACAACGAATCCCACTTCATGTGGTCAATGTTGACAACTCCCAACGCGAGTCACAGATAGTCAGCGGGGGGTAACAATGGGTTGAGAACACTAGCTATCAGCTAGAAAGCATAAAGACCTTCAATACATAGTGACACGACGTGGTAGCCATGTACAGTGACAACCCAAACTACGCATATGTCACTAACCATGACCAAACGAATTTCACAGTGTGTGGTCAATGTTGAAAACTCATAACACAAGTCACAAATGGTCAGAGGGGGAAACAATGGGTTGGGAACACTAGTTATCAACTAGCAAGTTCGAAGACCTTCAACAAGTAGTGGCACGGTGTGGCTAGCGTACACAGTGACCAACCAAAGGATGCATACGTCACTGACTATGACCAAAGAAGGCCACTATGTGTCGTCAACATTGACAACTCATAACACGCGTCACAAATGGTCAGAGGAAGAGACAATGGTTTGGAAACCCTATGCATGGACTACAAAGGACGAAGAACTTCAATACATAGTAGCACGGTGTGGCTACTATGCACACCAAACAACCAAACTAGGCATATGTCACTGACAATGACCAAAGAATTTCAATATGGGTGGTCAACGTTCACCAACCATAACACGAGTCACAAACGGTTAGAGGGGGAAACAATGGTCCGGGAATATCAGTTTTCAACTAGCAAGTACAACGAACTTCAATTAGAGGTGGCACGGTGTGGCTACCATGAACAATGACAGACCAAAGTAGGCATATGAACTGCCTTTGACCAAGGAAATCCGCTGTGTGTGGTCAACGTTGAAAACGCACAATACGAGTCACAAATGGTCAGAGGGGGGAAAATGGTTTGGGAACACCAGGTATCAACTAGCAAGGAAAATGACCTTCAATGAGTTGTCGCACGGTGCGAGTACCATGCACGATGACCAACCAAAGTATGCACATGTCACTGACCATGACCAAAGAATGTCACCATGTGTGGTAAACTTTGACAACTCATAACATGAGTCACAGATGGTCAGAGTGGAAGATATTGGTTTCTGAATACTAGTTATCGACTAGCAAGTAAAGATACCTTCAATATGTAGTTGCACACTGTGGCTACAATGCACAGTGACCAACCAAAGTATGCTTATGTCACTAACCATGACCAAATAATTTCACTTCATGTGTTCAATGCTGACAGCTCACAACACAAGTCACAGATAGTGAGAGAGGGCAACGATGGGTTGGGAAGAGTAGCTTCCAACTACAACGCACAAATACCTTCAATGCGTAGTGACACGGCTTGGTAACCATGTACAGTGACAAACAAAAGTAGGTATATGTCACTAACCATGACCAAAAGAACTTCACAGTATGTGGTAAACGTTGAAAACTCTGAACACGAGTCACACTTGGTTAGAGGGGGAAAAAATGGGATGGGAACACTAGTTATCAACTAGCAAGTACAAAGTTCTTCAACAAGCAGTGGCATGGTGTGGCTAGCATGCACAGTGACCAACCAAAGGACGCATACGTCGCTGAATAAGACCGAAGAAGTCCACTATGTGTGGTCAACATTGACAACTCATAACACGAGTCACAAATGGTGAGAGGGAGACACAATAGTTTGGGAACCCTGTGTTTTTACTAGAAAGGACAAGGAACTTCAATACGTAGTGGCACGGTGTGGCTAATATTCACACCAAACAACCAAACTAGGCATATGTCACTGACCATGTCGTAAGAATTTCAATATGGGTGGTCAATGTTCACCAACCATAACACGAGTCACAAACGGTCAGAGGGGGAAACAATGGTCTTGGAATGTCATATATGAACTAGCAAGTACAACAATTTTCAATCAGTAGTAGCACGGTGTGGCTATCATGAGAAATGACCGACCAAAGGAGGCATATGTACTACCTTTGACCAAAGAAATCAGCTGTATGTGGTCAACATTGACAACTCATAATACGAGTCACAAATGGCCAAAGGGGGAAACAATGGTCTGGGAACACCGGGTATTAACTAGCAAGCACAATGACGTTCAATAAGTCGTGGCACGGTGTGGATATCATGCACGGTGACCAACCAAAGTAGGCATATGTCACTGACCATGACCACATAATGTCACTAAGTGTGGTAAACTTTGACAACTCATAACACGAGTCACAAATGGTTAGAGTGGAAGATAATGATTTGTGAATACTAGTTATCAAGCAGCAAGTACAAATACATTCAATATGTAGTGGCACTGTGTGGCTATCATGCACGGTGACCAGCCAAAGTATGCATATGTCACTGACCATGACCAACGAATTTCACTTCATGTGGTCAACGTTGACAACTCACAACACGAGTCACAGATTGTCGGAGGGGGGTAACAATGGTTTGGGAACGCTAGCTATCAACTAGAAAGCACAAAGACCTTCCATACGTAGTGACACGGTGTGGTAACCATGTACAGTGAGAAACCAAAGTTGGCATGTGTCACTAACCACGACCAAACGAATTTTACAGTGTGTGGTCAACATTGAAAACTCATAACACAAGTCACGAATGGTCAAAGGGGGAATCAATGCGTTGGGAACACTAGTTGTCAACTAGCAAGTACCAATACATTCAACAAGTGGTGGCACGGTGTGGCTAGCGTGCACGGTGACCAACCAAAGGATGCATACGTCACTGACTATGACCAAAGAATTCCACTATGTGTGGTCAATATTGACAACTCACAACACGAGTCACAAATGGTCAGAGGGAGAGAAAATGGTTTGGGAACCCTATGCATGGACTAGAAAGGACAGAAAACTTCAATACGTAGTAGTACGGTGTGGCTAATATGCACACCAAACAACCAAACTAGGCATATGTCACTGACCATGACCAAAGAATTTCAATATGGGTGGTCAACGTTCACCAACCATAACACGAGTCACAAATGGTCAAAGGGGGAAACAATGGTCTGGGAATATCAGTTATCATCTAGCAAGTACAACGACCTTCAATCAGAAACAGTACGGCGTGGCTACCATGCACAATGACCGACCAAAGTAGGCATATGTACTGCCTTTGACCAAAGAAACCCGCTGTGTGTGGTCAACATTGACAAGTCATAATACGAGACACAAATGGTCAGAGGGGGAAACAAGGGTTTGGGATCACCAGGTATTAACTAGCAAGCACAAGGACCTTCAATAAGTTGTGGCACGGTGTGGATACCATGCACGATGACCAACCAAAATAGGCATGTGTCACTGACCATGACCAAAGAATGTTACCAGGTGTGGTAAACTTTGACAACTCATAACACGAGTCACAAATCATCAGAGTGGAAGAAAATGGTTTCTGAGTACTAGTTATCGACTAGCAAGTACAAATACAGTCAATATGTAGTTGCACAGTGTGGCTACAATGCATAGTGACCAACCAAAGTATGCATGTGTCACTAACCATGACCAAATAATTTCACTTCATGTGGTCAATGTTGACAACTCACAACAGGAGTCACAGATAACGAGAGAGGATAACAATGGTGTGGGAAGACTAGCTATCAACTACAAAGCAGAAAGACCTTCAATATGTAGTGACACGGCGTGGTAACCATGTACAGTAACAAACCAAAGTATGCATATGTTACTAACCATGACAAAAAGAATTTCACAGTGTGTGGTCAATGTTGAAAACTCATAACACGAGTCACAAATAGTCAGAGGGGGAAACAATTGGTTGGGAACACTAGTTATCAACTAGCATGTACAAATACCTTCAACAAGCAGTAGCACGGTGTGGCTAGCGTGCACTGTGACCAACCAAAGGATGCATACATCACTGACTATGACCGAAGAAGTCCACTACGTGTGGTCAACATTGACAACTCATAACATGAGTCACAAATGGCCAGAGGGAGAGACAATGGGTTGCGAACCATATGCATGGACTAAAACGGACAAAGGACTTCAATGCGTAGTGGCACGACATGGCCACTATGCACACCAAACAACCAAACAAGGCCTATGTCCCTGACCATGACCAAAAATTTTCAATATGGGTGGTCAATGTTCACCAACCATAACACAAGTCACAGACCGTCAGAGGGGGAAACAATGGTCCGGGAATAGCAGTTCACAACTAGCAAGTACAACGACCTTCAATCCGTAGTAGCACAGTGTGTCTACCATGCACAGTGATCGACCATAGTAGGCATATGTCACTGACCATGACCAAACAATTTCACTTCATTTGGTCAATGTTGACAACTCACAACACGAGTCACAGATAGTCCGAGGGGGTAACAATGGTTTGGGAGGACTAGCTTGTCAGAAGAATGCAGGCACGAGGTCAGCAACAGCAGAAGCAGGCAAAAGCGTTGGGACACGCAAGTGTACGTCAGCGAAGTGACGTAAGCGAGAGCGGTCCTGAGGAGTTAGTCGCAGAGGTTAAGAGAGGCCGAGATGTGAGGTAGTCAAGGTAGACAAGCTGATGTCAGAGAGTGCTAGCGAGATGAGTGATGGTTGGCGGAGTAAGAGAGCTGAGCGAAGGAGCGGAAGTGACGGAGCGAAGAGCTGAGACAGGCTGGCAAAGGCAAGGAATGTGAGGTGCGAGCAGAGCGAAGACACGGCGGCGAAGCCGCGGAACCACAGGAGAACATGATGGGAAGAACTGTTCTGTTTAACTCGAGGGAATGAACATCCGCAGTATAAAAGGACAGGACAGGAAAAATGAGCAGAGCAACGGCTTCTTTCCACTAGCCGAACGTGGGTGACAGGTGTCACTTTATTAGGGAATCACTCGGTCGGGTGGCCGTTTGGTCGGTCAATGACCGTTAGCGACTTCTTCGGAACTATCACCGACGTGGTTCTTGCTGCAGCTGAACCTTCATTGGGAGTATTCGGAATACACTGCAGTGAGATACCAGGGCCTTTTTGTGGTCACCTTCGCTTTTATTCTGACACCCCTCGTGAAGATGACCACCCATACACGTTCATGAGTCTGTCCATGTAGATGGAGACATTGAGGGCGCTGGCGGGAGTGGAAGTACAGCAAGGGGAGGCCGATTCGGAAAGGGAGGAATCTCCTTCAGAGTGATCTTCTGCAGGTTGTTGGCGGTGAGATGAGGGAGAAGATGCCCTTGTCTGCATCGTTGCTCGATAGTGTTGAGGACAGATTGCAGTGTGCCCACACGAGGAGTGTGAGCTTGGAGAATGTCATGGAAGGAGGGGTCAGTGGAGAGGTAAAGGAGGCCAAGTACCATTCATTCTGCACTGAACCATAGCCTCCAGTAATGCTCCAGTGAGGTAGTGGTGGGAAACTGACTCCGTGTATGGCCGACAAAGGGCCGAAAATGGAGGAAGTCTTCTGGCTTGGTGTGGAGAGGGACGGCACAATGAATCAAGGTCAGACAGAAGTCCTTCCATCCTGTGCAGTTGTGTTGTCCGAGGTCATTGCAATGGAGGATGCTGGAGGTGGGGATGAGAGGTGCGATGATGGAGAGAGCGAGTTGCATCCATGGCGGCATTGAGTAGGGGTTGATGTCAGGTATGTGTGAGTGTTGGTGAAAGGTTGCGGACAGTGCCAGTGGGTCGGAATTGAAGTCGTGTGGATGAAGGATGCTGGTCGGTTTTGCTGTGGTGATGAGTTGTATTGTACGGATGAGACTAAATAGGTCCTTGTGCCGAGGAGGAAAAATGATTGCGAAAGATGGAGGTGTGATGGATGATTGAGTCGGCGCAGGGGCAAAACCTCGTGCGCTGATGACATAGAGGGATAGGATGCAGCAATGGGAAGGCAGATGCCAACGCGCCGCGAGCAATATGCTGCCAGCATGGGTGCAGGCTGCTGCGAAGCGGGCAGCTAGCTCGTGTAGATCCTTGTGCTGGCCACAGATGCTGGTGATGATTGCTGATGAGAAAGCGGAGGCTGATGATGATGACGGAGTGGGCGCAGGGACAAAACCACATACGCTAAACGAAGTTTTCGGCGTGGGTGCAAGTCTTCGCGGAACGGGTGATGCGACCGGGCGGATCCTTGTGCCGAGCGGAAAGCGATGCAGAAGAGGAGGAGGCAACTGAAGAATTAGTGGGCGCAGGGGCAAAACCTCATGCGCAAATGAGTTAGGGGGATAGAATGCGGCAAGGGGGAGACAGGAGCCGACGCGCTGCGAGAAATCTGTTGCCGGCGTGGGTGCAGGCTGCTGCGAAGCGGGCAGCTAGCTCGTGCAGATCCTTGTACTGGCCACAGATGCTGATGATTGCTGATGAAGAAACAGAAGCTTATGATGATGACGGAGTGGGCGCAGGGGCGAGCCACGTGCGCTTAAGGAAGTTTCGGCGTGGGCGCTGGTCGTCGCGGAACGGGCGATGTGACCGGGCGGATCCTTCTGCCAAGCTGAAAGCGATGCGGAAGCGGCGGAGGAATTTGATGACTGAGTGGGCTCAGGGGCGGAACCTCGTGCGCTACAAGACGATGCTGATGAAGATGATTGATGCGAAGGCGGCATAGAGGATGCTGATGACGGAGAGACTGAGATGAGGCAGGAGCGGGCGGCTGATGGAGCTGAGGAGACTGGAGCGAGAATGGCAAGGATGACCGAAGGCAGCAGGTGGGAATGAGGCGCAGAACGAGGAAGAATGACGATGCAGAAGGAGGAAGAGTGAGAGCGAGACAAACAGAGGCAGGAGAGATGAGAGGCAGTACGATAGAGGTAGAGCGACACAACCACTTCCTCTGCTTTCAGGAGAGTTATGGATTGTTCCCCAGTTGGCCCTCAATGGGCAGGAAGTCTGGTGGTGTCCGATAGCCTGATAGTTCGAGAAAGTTGGTTGTGATAGAGAGAATCAGATAGCAGGCAGAGGCACTAGTCCGTTGATGTCGGGAGAGTGACGGCTTGTTCCACAGTTGGCTCGGAAATGGGAGCAGGAAGATTGGTGGTATCCGATATCCTGACGACGGCAGTTTGGGCTGCAGCTACAAACAGAGTGAGAAGGCGGTGCGAGAAGGCGGCTCGAGATGATAGATGCAGGTGGGCTGGAGATGAGTAGGAGGAAGCAGCAGATGAGGCTGATGAGAAAAGAGGCGAGAGTAGGAGATGCGTGTGGAGACAGAGGCAATGAGGGGAAGTGGATGGCGGATGGTAGGAAGCTTCTTGGTAGTTGACAGCAAGCGACGGCTCGAGAGTTGCTTGCAGCTGATGTGGACGATAAGTCACCGATTCTTGGCCTCGGGCGCGGAACTGGGTGCAGGGCTTCCTTAGGATGACGAGGCATTTCTTCAGTGTGCGGAACTCGTAAGGCAGTATTGCCGATGTCAGCTGTTGATGAAGCGGACAAGCGCGAGGCGACGATAGCGGCAGTGGAACGCGAAGGGAAGTGATGAAGGAGGGATGGCGGCAGAGCGATGACGTGGTCACGGGGCTCCAGGTGATGTTGCCTGAAGCTCTGATACCATGTCAGAAGAATGCAGGCATGAGGTCAGCAACAGCAGAAGCAGGCAGAAGCGTTGGGCCACGCAAGTGTACGTCAGCAAAGTGACGTAAGCGAGAGCGGTCCCGAGGAGTTAGTCGCAGAGGTTAATAGAGGCAGAGATGTGAGGTAGTCGAGGTAGACAAGCTGATGTGAGAGAGTGCTAGCGATATGAGTGATGGTTGGCGGAGTAAGAGAGCTGAGCAAAGGAGCGGAAGTGACGGAGCGAAGAGCTGAGACAGGCTGGCGAAGGCAAGGAATGTGAGGTGCAAGGAGAGCGAAGACACGGTGGCGAAGCCGCAGAACCAAAGGGCAACAGGATGGGAAGAACTGTTCTGGTTAACTCAAGGGAATGAACATCCTCGGTATAAAAGGACAGAACAGGAAAAATGAGCAGAGCAACGGCTTCTTTCCACTAGCCGATCATGGGTGACAAGTGTCACTTTATTAGGGGACCACTCGGTCTGGTGGCCGTTTGGTCAGTCAATGACCGTTAGCGACTTCTTCGGAACTATCACCGAGGCGGTTCTTGCTGCAGCTGAACCTTCATTGGGAGTATTCAGAAAACACCGCAGTGAGATACCAGGGCCTTGTTGTGGTCATCTTTGCTTCTATTCTGACATAGCTATCAACTAGAATGCACACAGACCTTCAATACATAGTGACACGGCGTGGTAACCATGTATAGTGACAAACGAAAGTAGGCATATGTCACTAAGCATGACCAAAAGAATTTCACAATGTGTGGTCAACGTTGAAAACTCATAACACGAGTCACAAATGGTCAGAGGGGGAAACAATGGGTTGGGAACACTATTCATCAACTAGCAAGTACAAAGTCATTCAACAAGTAGTGGCACTGTGTGGCTAGCATGCACAGTGACCAACCAAAGGATGCATGCGTCACTGACTATGACCGAAGAAGTCCACCACGTGTAGTCAACATTGACAACTCATAACACGAGTCACAAATGGTCAGAGGGAGAGACAATGGTTTGGGAACCCTATGTTTCGACTAGAAAGGACAAAGAACTTCAATACGTAGTGGCACGAGGTTGATAACATGCATAGCAAACAACCAAACTAAGCATATGTCACTGACCATGACCAAAGAATTTAAATGTGGGTGGTCAACGTTCACCAACCATAATACGAGTCACAAACGGTCACAGGGGGAAACAATGGGCTGGGAATATCAGTTTCAACTAGCAAGTACAACGACCATCAATCAGTAGTAGCACGGTGTGGCTTTCATGCAAAAATGACCGACCAAATTAGGCATATGCACTGCCTTTGACTAAAAACATTCGCTGTATTTGGTCAACATGGACAACTCATAATACGAGTCATAAATGGTCAGAGGGGGAAACAATGGTTAGGGAACACCAGGTATCAACTAGCAAGCACAAGGACCTTCAATAAGTTGTGGCACGGTGTGGATACCATGCACAATGACCAGCCAAAGTAGGCATATGTCACTGACCATGACCAAATAATGTCGCTATGTGTTGTAACATTTGACAACTCATGACACGAGTCACAAATGGTCAGAGTGGAAGACAATGGTTTGTGAATACTAGTTATCGAGTAGCAAGTACAAATACATTCACTATGTAGTGGCACAGTGTGGCTACCATGCACAGTCACCAACCAAAGTATGCATATTTCACTGACCATGACCAACGAATTTCACTTCACATGGTAAACGTTGACAACTCAACACACGAGTCACAGATAGTCTGAGGGGGGTAACAATGGTTTGGGAACACTAGCTATCCACTAGAAAGCACAAAGACCTTCAATACATAGTGACACGGTGTGGTAACCATGTACAATGACAAACAAAAGTAGGCATGTCACTAACCACGACCAAACGAACTTCACAGTGTGTGGTCAACGTTGAAAACTCATAACACAAGTGACAGATGGTCAGAGGGGGAAACAATGGATTGAGAACACTGGTTATCAACTAGCAAGGACGAAGACCTTCAACAAGTAGTGGCACGGTGTGGCTAGCGTGCACAGTGACCAACCAAAGGATGCATACGTCACTGACTATGACCGAAGAAGTCCACTATGTGTGGTCAACATTGAAAACTCGTAACACGAGTCACATGTCGTCAGAGGGAGAAAACAATGGTTTGGGAAACCTATGTATGGACTGGAGAGGACAAAGAACTTCAATACGTAGTGGTACGGTGTGCCTACTGTGCACACCAAACAACCACACTAGGCATATGTCATTAACCACGACCAAAGAATTTCAATGTGGGTGGTCAACGTTCACCAACAATAACACGAGTCACTAACGGTCAGAGGGGGAAACAATGGTCCGGGAATATCAGTTCTCAACTAGCAAGTATAACGATCTTCAATCAGTAGTGGCACAATGTGGCTGCCATGCACAATGACCGACCAAAGTAGGCATATGTACTGCCTTTCACCAAATAAATCCGCACTATGTGGTCAACGTTGACAACTCATAATACGAGTCACGAATGGACAGAGGGGTAAACAATGGTTTGGGAACACCAGGTATCAACTAGCAAGCACAGTGACCTTCGATGAGTTGTGCCACGGTGTGGATTCCATGCACGATGACCAACCAAAATATGCATATGTCACTGACCATGACCAAAGAATGTCACCATGTGTGGTCAATTTTGACAACTCATAACACGAGTCACAAATGGTCAGAGTGGAAGAGAATGGTTTCTGAATACTAGTTATCGACTAGCAAGTACAAATACCTTCAATATGTAGTTGCACAGTGTGGCTACAATGCACATTGACCAAGCAAAGTATGCATATGTCACTCACCATGACCAAAGAATTTCACTTCATGTGGTCAATGTTGACAACTCACAACACAAGTCACGGATAGTGAGAGAGGGTAAGAATGGGTTGGGAAGACTAGCTGTCAACTAGAAAGCACAAATACCTTCAATATGTAGTGACATGGCGTGGTAACCATGTACAGTGACAAACCAAAGTAGGCATATGTAACTAACTATGACCAAAAGAATTTCATAGTGTGTGGTCAACGTTGAAAACTCATATCACGAGTCACAAATGGTCAGAGGGGGAAACAATGGATTGGGAGTACTAGTTATCAACTAGCAAGTACAAAGGCCTTCAACAAGCAGTGGCACGGTGTGGCTAGCGTGCACAGTGACCAACCAAAGGATGCATACGTCACTGACTATGACCGAAGAAGTCCACTATGTGTAGTCAACATTGACAACTCACAATACGAGTCAAACATTGGTGAGATGGAGAGACAACGGTTTGGGAACCCTATGTATCGACTATAAAGGACAAAGAACTTCAATACGCAGTGGCACGGTATGACTACTTTGCACACCAAACAGCCAAACTAGGCATATGTCACTGACCATGATCAGTGTTTTTCAATATGGGTCGTCAATGTTCACCAACCATAACACGAGTCACAAACGGTTAGAAGGGGAAACAATGGTCTGGGAGTATCAGCTCTCAACTAGCAAGTATAGCGCCCTTCAATCAGTAGAAGTACGGTGTGGCTACCATGCACAATGACCGACCGAAGTAGACATATCTAATGCCTTTGAACAAAGAAATCCGCTGTGTGTGTTCAATGTTGACAACTCATAATAGGAGTCACAAATGGTCAGAGGGGGATACAATGGTTTGGGAACACCAGGTATCAACTAGCAAGCACAAGGACTTTCAATAAGTTGTGGCACGGTGTGCATACCATGCACGATGACCAACCAAAGTTGGCATATATCACTGACCATGACCAAATAATGTCACTAAGTGTGGTAAACTCTGACAACTCATAACACGAGTCACAAATGGTCAGAGTGGAAGACAATGGTTTGTGAATACTAGTTATCGAGTAGCAAGTACAAATACCTTCAATATGTAGTGGCACAGTGTGGGTACCATGCATAGTGACCAACCAAAGTATGTATTTGTAACTGACCATGACCAACGAATTCCACTTCATGTGGTCAACGTTGACAACTCACAACACGAGTCACAGATAGTCAGACGGGGTAAACCTGGGTTGGGAATACTAGATATCAAGTATAAAGCATAAATACCTTCAATACGTCGTGACACAGTGTGGTAGCCATGTACAGTGACAAACCAAACTACGCATACGTTACTAAGCATGACCAAAAAAAATTCACATTGTGTGGTTAACGTTGAAAACTCATAATGCGAGTCACAAATGGTCTGAGGGGGAAACAATGGGTTGGGAACACTAGGTATCAAATAGCAAGTACGAAGACCTTCAACAAGTAGTGGCACGGTGTGGCTAGTGTGCACAGTGACCAACCAAAGGATGCATACGTCACTGACTATGACCGAAGAAGTCCACTATGTGTGGTCAACACTGACAACTCATAATACGAGTCACAAATGGTCAGAGGGAGAGACATTGGTTTGGGAATCCTATGCATGGACTAGAAAGGACAAAGAACTTCAATACGTAGTGGCACGGTGTGGCTACTATGCATGCCAAACAATCCAACTAGGCATATGTCACTGACCATGACCAAAGAATCTCAATTTGGGTGGTCAACGTTCACCAACCATAACACGAGTCACAAACGGTCAGAGGGGGAAACAATGGTCCGGGATTATCATTTATCGACTTTCAAGTACAACGACCTTCAATCAGTAGTAGCACGGTGTGGCTACCATGCACAAAGACCGACCAAAGTAGGCATCTGTACTGCCTTTGACCAAAGAAATCCGCTGTGTGTGGTCAACGTTGACAACTCATAATACGAGTCACAATTGGTCAGAGGGGGAAACAATGATTTGGGAACACCAGGTATCAACTAGCAAGCACAATGACCTTCAATAAGTTGTGGCACGGTGTGGATACCATTCACGATGACCAACCAAAGTATGCATATGTCACTGACCATGACCAAATAATGTCACCATGTGTGGTAAAAGTTGACAACTCATAACACGAGTCACAAATGGTCCGAATGGAAGATAATGGTTTCTGAATACTAGTTATCGACTAGCAAGTACAAATACCTTCAACATGTGTTGGCACTGTGTGTCTACAATGGACAGTGACCAACCAAAGTATGCCTATGTCACTGACCATGACCAAATAATTTCACTTAATGTGGTCAACATTGACAACTCACAACACGAGTCACAAATAGTCAGATGGAGTAACAATGGTTTGTGAGGACAAGCTATAAACTAGAAAGCACAACAACATTCAATGCGTAGACACACAACGCGGTAACCATGTACAGTGACAAACCAAAGTAGGCACATGTCACTAACAATGACCAAAATAATTTCACAGTGTGTGGTCAACGTTGAAAACTCACAACAGGAGTAACAAATGGTCAGAGGGGGAAATCATGGGCTGGGACCACTAGTTATCAACTAGCAAGTACGAAGACATTCAACAAGTAGTGGCACGGTGTGGGTAGCATGCACACTGACCAACCAACGGATGCACACGTCACTGACTATGACCGAAGAAGTCCACTATGTGTGGTCAACGTTGGAAACTCATAACACGAGTCACAAATGGTCAGAGGGAGACACAATGGTTTGGGAACCCTATGCATGGACTATAAAGGACAAAGAACTTCAATACGTAGTAGCACGGTGTGGCTACTATGCACACCAAACAACCAAACTAGGCATATGTCACTGACCATGACCAAAGAATTTGAATATGGGTGGTCAACGTTCACCAACGATAACACGAGTAAAAAACGGCCAAAGGGGGAAAAATGGTCCGGGGATATCAGTTCTCAACTAGCAAGTACAACGACCTTCAATCAGTGCTAGCACGGTGTGGCTACTATCCAAAATGACCGACCAAAGTAGGCATATGTACTGCCGTTGACCAAAGAAATCCACTGTGTGTGGTCAACGTTGACAACCCATAATACGAGTCACGAATGGTCAGAGGGGGAAACAATGGTTTGGGAACACCAGGTATCACCTATCAAGCACAATGACCTTCAATGAGTTGTGGCACGGTGTGGATACCATGCACAATGACCAACCAAAGTACGCATATGTCACTGACCATGACCGAAGAATATCACAATGTGTGGTAAACTTTGACAACTCGCAGGACGAGAAAAAAATGGTCAGAGTGGAAGAAAATTGCTTCTGAATACTAGTTATCGACTAGCAAGTACAAATACCCTCGACATGTAGTTGCACAGCGTGGCTACAATGCACATTGACCAACCAAAGTATGCCCATGTCACTAACCATGCCCAAATAATTTCACTTCATGTGGTTAATGTTGACAACTCACAACACAAGTCACAGATAGTGAGAGAGGGTAAGAATGGGTTGGGAAGACCAGCTATCAACTAGAATGCACAAAGACCTTCAATTCGTAGTGACACGGCGTGGTAACCATGTACAGTGACAATCCAAAGCATGCATATGTCACTAACCATGACCAAAAGAATTTCATAGTGTGTGGTCAACGTTTAAAACTCATAACACGAGTCACAAATGGTCAGAGGGGGAAACAATGGGTTGGGAACACTAGTTATCAACTAGCAAGTACAAACACCTTCAACAAGCAGTGGCACGGTGTGGCCAGCGTGCACATTGACCAACCAAAGGATGCATACGTCACTTACTATGACCGAAGAAGCCCACTATGCATGGTAAACATTGATAACTCAGAACACGAGTCAAAAATTGGTCAGAGGGAGAAACAATGGTTTGGGAACACTGTGTATTGACTATAAACGACAAAAAACTTCAATACGCAGTGGCACGGCGTGGCTACTATGCACACCAAATAACCAAACTAGGCTCATGTCACTCGCCAGGACCAGAGAATTTTAATATGGGTGGACAACGTTCACCAACCATAACACGAGTCTCAAATGGTCAGAAGGGGTAACAGGGTAAGGGAATATCAGTTCTCAACTAGCAAATACAGTGACCTTCAATCAGTACAAGAATGGTGTGGCTACCATGCACAATGACCGACCAAAGTAGGCATATCTAATGCCTTTGACCAAAAGAAATCCCTTCTGTGTGGTTAATGTTGACAACTCAGAATAGGAGTCACAAATGGTCAAAGGGGGAGACAATGGTTTGCGAACACCAGGTATAAACTAGCAGGCACAATGAACTTCAATACGTCGTGGCACTGTGTGCATACCATGCACGATGACCAACCAAAGTGGGCATATGTCGCTGACCATGAGCAAATTATATCACTAAGTGTGGTGAACTTTGACAACTCATAACACGAGTCACAAATGGTCATAGTGGAAGACAATGGTTTGTGAATACTAGTTATCAAGTAGAAAGTACAAATACCTTCAATATGTTGTGGCACGGTGTGGATACCAAGCACGATGACCAACCAAAGTATGCACATGTCACTGATCATGACCAAATAATGTCACCATGTGTGGTAAACGTTTACAAGTCATTGGCCGAGTAACAAATGGTCAGAGTAGAATATAATGGTTTCTGAATACTATTTATCGACTAGCAAGTACAAATACCTCCGATATGTGGTTGCACAGTGTGGCTGCAATTCACAGTGACCAACCAAAGTATGCATATGTCACTGACCATTGCCAAATAATTTCACTTCATATGGTCAATGTTGATAACTCACAACACGAGTCAAATCTAGTCAGAGGGGGTAACAATGGTTTGGGAAGACTGGCTATAAACTAGAAAGCACAGAGATTTCAATACGTAGTGACACGGTGTGGTAACCATGTACAGTGACAAACCAAAGTATGCGTATGTCACTAACCAAGACCAAAATAATTTCACAGTGTGTGGTTAACGTTGAAAACTCATAACACGAGTCACAAATGGTCAGAGGGGGAAACAATGGGTTGGGAACTCTATTTATCAACTAGCAAGTACAAATTCCTTCAACAATCAGTGGCACGGTGTGGCTAGCATGCACAATGACCAACCAAAGGATGCATACGTCACTGACTATGACCGAAGAAGTCCACCATGTGTGGTCAACATTGACAACTCATAACACGAGTCACAAATGGTCAGGGGGAGAGACAATGGTTTGGGAACCCTATGTTTCGACCAGAAAGGACAAATAACTTCAATACGTAGTGGCACAGTATGGCTAGTATGCACATTAAACAACCAGACTAGGCATGTGTCACTGACCATGACCAAAGAATTTCAATATGGGTGGTCAACGTTCACCAACCATAACACGAGTCACAAGCGGTCACAGGGGGAAACAATGGTCTGGAAATATCAGTTCTCAACTAGCAAGTACAACGACCTTCAATCAGTAGTAGCCCGGTGTGGCTTTCATGCAAAATGAAAAACCAAAGTAGGCATATGCACTGCCTTTGAAAAATAAAATCCGCTGTATGTGGTCAACATTGACAACTCATAATACGAGTCACAAATGGTCAGAGCGGGAAACAATGGGTTGGAAACACCAGGTATCAATTAGCAAGCACAAGGACCTTCAATGCGTTGTGCCACGGTGTGGATGCCATGCACGATGACCAACCAAATAGGAATATGACTCTGACCATGACCAAATAATTTTGCTATGTGTGGTAAACTTTGAAAACTCATAACACGAGTCACAAATGGTCATACTGGAAGACAATGGTTAGTGAATACTAGTTATCGAGTAGCAAGTACAAATACATTCATTATGTAGTGGCACTGTGTGGCTACCATGCACAGTGACCAACCAAATTATGCATATGTCACTGACCATGACCAACGAATTTCACTTCATGTGGTCAACGTTGACAACTCACAACACGAGTCACAGATAATCTGAGGGGGGTAACAATGGTTTGGGAATACTAGCTATCAACTAGAAAGCACAAAGACCTTCAATACACAGTGACACGGTGTGGTAACAATGTACATTGACAAACCAAAGTAGGCATATGTCACTAACCATGACCAAAAGGATTTCACAGTGTGTGGTCAACGTTGAAAACTCATAACACGAGTCACAAATGGTCAGAGGGGGAAACAATGGGTTGTGAACACTAGTTGTCAACTAGCAAGTACGAAGACCTTCAACAAGTAGTGGCACGTTGTGGCTAGCGTGTACAGTGACCAACCAAAGGATGCATACGTCACTGACTATGACCGAAGAAGTCCACCATGTGTGGTCAACATTGACAACTCATAACACGAGTCACAAATGGTCAGAGGGGGAAACAATGGGTTGTGAACACTAGTTGTCAACTAGCAAGTACGAAGACCTTCAACAAGTAGTGGCACGTTGTGGCTAGCGTGTACAGTGACCAACCAAAGGATGCATACGTCACTCACTATGACCGGAGAAGTCCACTATGTGTTGTCAACATTGACAACTCATAACACGACTCACAATTGGTCAGAGGGAGAGACAATGGTTTGAGAAACCTATGCATGGACTAGAAAGGACAAAGAACTTCAATACGTAGTGGCACGGTGTGGCTACTATGGACACCAAACAACCAGACTAGGCATACGTCACTGACCATGAGCAAAGAATTTTAATATGGGTGGTCAACATTCACCAACCATAACACGAGTCACAAACGTTCAGAGTGGGAAAAAATGGTCCGGGAATATGAGGTCTCAGCTAGCAAGTACAACGACCTTGAATCAGTAGTAGCACAGTGTGGCTACCATGCTCAATGACCGACCAATGTAGGCATATGTACTGCCTTTGACCAAAACAATCCACTGTGTGTGGTCAACGTTGACAACTCATAATACGAGTCACAAATGGTCAGAGGGGGAAACAATCGTTTAGGAACACCAGGTATCAAATAGCAAGCACAATGACCTTCAATAAGTTGTGGCACGGTGTGGATACCATGCACGATGACCAACCAAAGTATGCACATGTCACTGATCATGACCAAACAATGTCACCATGTGTGGTAAACGTTTACAACTCATTGGCCGAGTAAAAAATGGTCAGAGTGGAATATAATGGTTTCTGAATACTATTTCTCGACTAGCAAGTACAAATACCTCCGATATGTAGTTGCACAGTGTGGCTACAATTCACAGTGACCAACCAAAGTATGCATATGTCACTGACCATTACCAAATAATTTCACTTCATATGGTCAATGTTGATAACTCACAACACGAGTCACAGCTAGTCAGAGGGGGTAACAATGGTTTGGGAAGACTGGCTATAAACTAGAAAGCACAGAGATTTCAATACGTAGTGACACGGCGTGGTAACCATGTACAGTGACAAACCAAAGTAGGCGTATGTCACTAACCAAGACCAAACTAATTTCACAGTGTGTGGTTAACGTTGAAAACTCATAACACGAGTCACAAATGGTCAATGGGGGAAACAATGGGTTGGGAACTCTATTTATCAACTAGCAAGTACAAATTCATTCAACAAGCAGTGCCACGGTGTGGCTAGCATGCACAATGACCAACCAAAGGATGCATACGTCACTGACTATGACCGAAGAAGTCCACTATGTGTGGTCAACATTGACAGCTCATAACACGAGTCACAAATGGTCAGGGAGAGAGACAATGGTTTGGGAACCCTATGTTTTGACCAGAAAGGAGAAATAACTTCCATACGTAGTGGCACAGTATGGCTAGTATGCACATTAAACAACCAGACTAGGCATGTGTCACTGACCATGACCAAAGAATTTCAATATGGGTGGTCAACGTTCACCAACCATAACACGAGTCACAAACGGTCACAGGGGGAAACAATGGTCTGGGAATATCAGTTCTCAACTAGCAAGTACAACGACCTTCAATCAGTAGTAGCCCGGTGTGGCTTTCATGCAAAATGACAAACCAAAGTAGGCATATGCACTGCCTTTGAAAAATTAAATCCGATGTACGTGGTCAACATTGACAACTCATAATACGAGTCACAAATGGTCAGAGCGGGAAAAAATGGGTTGGGAACACCAGGTATCAATTAGCAAGCACAAGGACCTTCAATGCGTCGTGCCACGGTGTGGATGCCATGCACGATGACCAACCAAATTAGGAATATGACTCTGACCATGACCAAATAATTTTGCTATGTGTGGTAAACTTCGACAACTCATAACACGAGTCACAAATGGTCATACTGGATGACAATGGTTAGTCAATACTAGTTATCGAGTAGCAAGTACAAATACATTCATTATGTAGTGGCACTGTGTGGCTACCATGCACAGTGACCAACCAAATTATGCATATGTCACTGACCATGACCAACGAATTTCACTTCATGTGGTCAATGTTGACAACTCACAACACGAGTCACAGATAATCTGAGGGGGGTAACAATGGTCTGAGAATACTAGCTATCAACTAGAAAGCACAAAGACCTTTAATACACACTGACACGGTGTGGTAACAATGTACATTGACAAACCAAAGTAGGCATATGTAACTAACCATGACCAAAAGGATTTCACAGTGTGTGGTCAACGTTGAAAACTCGTAACACGTGTCACAAATGGTCAGAGGGGGAAACAATGGGTTGTGAACACTAGTTGTCAACTAGCAAGTACGAAGACCTTCAACAAGTAGTGGCACGTTGTGGCTAGCGTGTACAGTGACCAACCAAAGGATGCATACGTCACTCACTATGACCGAAGAAGTCCACTATGTGTTGTTAACATTGACAACTCCTAACACCACTCACAATTGGTCAGAGGGAGAGACAATTGTTTGAGAAACCTATGCATGGACTAGAAAGGACAAAGAACTTCAATACGTAGTGGCACGGTGTGGCTACTATGGACACCAAACAACCAGACTAGGCATACGTCACTGACCATGAACAAAGAATTTTAATATGGGTGGTCAACATTCACCAACCATAACACGAGTCACAAACGGTCAGAGCGGGATAAAATGGTCCGGGAATATCAGGTCTCAACTAGCAAGTACAACAACCTTCAATCAGTAGTAGCAAAGTTAGGCTACCATGCTCAATGACCGACTAATGTAGGCATATGTACTGCCTTTGACCAAAGAAATCCACTGTGTGTGGTCAACGTAGACAACTCATAATATGAGTCACAAATGGTCAGAGGGGGAAACAATCGTTTAGGAACACCAGGTATCAACTAGCAAGCAAAATAACCTTCAATATGTTGTGGACGGTGTGGATACCATGCACGATGACCAACCAAAGTATGCACATGTCACTGATCATGACCAACTAATGTCACCATGTGTGGTAAACGTTTACAACTCATAGGCCGAGTCACAAATGGTCGGAGTGGAATGTAATGGTTTCTGAATACTATTTATCAACTAGCAAGTACAAATACCTCCGATATGTAGTTGCACAGTGTGGCTACAATGCACAGTGAACAACCAAAGTATGCATATGTCACTGACCATTACCAAACAATTTCACTTCATGTGGTCAATGTTGACAACTCATAACACGAGTCACAGATAGTCAGAGGGGGTAACAATGGTTTGGGAAGACTAGCTATCAACTAGAAATCTCACAGATTTCAATACGTAGTGACACGGCGTGGTAACCATGTGCAGTGACAAACCAAAGTAGGCGTATGTCACTAATCATGACCAAAATAATTTCACAGTGTGTGGTCAACGTTGAAAACTCATAACACGAGTCACAAATGGTCAGAGGGGGAAACAACGGGTTAAGAAAACTATTTATCAACTAGCAAGTACATATTCCTTCAACAAGCAGTGGCAAGGTGTGGCTAGCATGCACAGTGACCAACCAAAGGATGCATACGTCACTGACTATGACCGAAGAAGTCCACTTTGTGTGGTCAACATTGACAACTCATAACACGAGTCACAAATGGTCAGAGGGGGAAACAACGGGTTAAGAAAACTATTTATCAACTAGCAAGTACATATTCCTTCAACAAGCAGTGGCAAGGTGTGGCTAGCATGCACAGTGACCAACCAAAGGATGCATACGTCACTGACTATGACCGAAGAAGTCCACTTTGTGTGGTCAACATTGACAACTCATAACACGAGTCACAAATGGTCAGAGGGAGAGACAATGGTTTGGGAACCCTATGTTTTGACTAGAAAGGACAAAGAACTTCAATACGTAGTGGCACGGTAAGGCTAATATGCACAATAAACAACCAGACTAGGCATGTGTCACTGACCATGACCAAAGAATTTCAATATGGGTGGTCAACGTTCACCAACCATAACACGAGTCACAAACGGTTACAGGGTGAAACAATGGTCTGGGAATATCAGTTCTCAACTAGCAAGTACAACGACCTTCAATCAGTAGTAGCCCGGTGTGGCTTTCATGCAAAGTGACCAACCAAAGTAAGCATATGTACTGCCTTTGACCAAAGAAATCCGCTGTACGTGGTCAACATTGACAACTCATAATACGAGTCACAACTGGTCAGAGCGGGAAACAATGGTTTGGGAACACCAGATATCTGCTAGAAAGCACAAGGACCTTCAATACGTTGTGGCACGGTGTGGATGCCATGCACGATGACCAACCAAATTACGCATATGACTCTGACCATGACCAAATAATGTCGCTGAGTGTTGTAAACTTTGACAACTCATAACACGAGTCACAAATCGTCATAGTGGAAGAAAATGGTTAGTGAATACTAGTTATTGAGTAGCAAGTACAATTTCATTAAATAGATAGTGGCAGAGTGTGGCTACCATGCACAGTGACCAACCAAAGTATGCATATGTCACTGACCATGACCAACAAATTTCACTTCATGTGGTCAATGTTGACAACTCACAACAAGAGTCAAAGATAGTCTGAAGGGGGTAACAATGGTTTGGGAACACTAGATATCAACTAGAAAGCACAAAGACCTTCAATACATAGTGACACGGTGTGGTAACCATGTACATTGACAAACCAAAGTAGGCATATGTCGCTAACCATGACCAAACGAAGTTCACAGTGTGTGGTCAACGTTGAAAACTCATAACAGGAGTCACAAATGGTCAGAGGGGGAAACAATGGGTTGGGAACACTATATGTCAACTAGCAAGTACGAAGATCTCAACAAGTAGTGGCACGGAGTGGCGAGCATGCACAGTGACCAACCAAAGGATGCATACGTCACTGACTATGACCGAAGAAGTCCACTATGTGTGGTCAACATTGACAACTCACAACACGAGTGAAAAAGTGGTCAGAGGGAGAGACAATGGTTTGGGAACCCTATGCATCGACTATAAAGGACAAAGACCTACAATAAGTAGTGGCACGGTGTGGCTACTATGCACACCAAACAACCAAACTAGGCATATGTCACTAACCATGACCAGAGAATTTCAATATGGGTGGTCAACGATCACAAACCAGAACACAAGTCACAAACGGTCAGAAGGGGAGACAATGGTCTGGGAATATCAGTTATCAGCTAGAAGGTACAGCGACCTTCAATCAGCAGAAGCACAGTGTGGCTACCATGCACAATGACCGACCAAAGTAGGCACATATAATGCATTTGACCAAAGAAATCCGCTTTGTGTGGTCAATGTTGACAACACATGATAGGAGCCACAAATGGTCACAGGGGGAGATAATGGTTTGGTAACACCAGGTATCAACTAGCAAGCACAAAGAACTTCAATAAGTTGTGGCACGGTGTGCATACCATGCACGATGACCAACCAAAGTAGGCATATGTCACTGACCATGACCAAATAATGTCACTAAGTGTGGTAAACTTTGACAACTCTTAACACGAGTCACAAATGGTCAGAGTGGAAGATAACTGTTTGTGAATACTAGTTATGGAGTAGGAAGTACAAATACCTTTAATATGTAGTGGCACAGTGTGGCTACCAGGCACAGTGACCAACCAAAGTATGCATATGTAACTGACCATGACCAACGAATTCCACTTCATCTGGTCAATGTTGACAACTCACAACACGGGTCACAGATAGTCAAAGGGGGGTATTAATGGGTTGGGAACACTAGCTATCAACTACAAAGCATAAAGACCTTCAATACGTAGTGACACGGCGTGGTAGCCATGTACAGTGACAAACCAAAGTAGGCATGTGGCACTAACCATGACCAAACGAATTTCACTATGTGTGGTCAATGTTGAAAACTCATAACACGAGTCACAAATGGCCAGAGTGGGGAAACAATGGGATGGGAACACTAGTTATCAACTAGCAAGTACGAAGACCTTCAACAAGTAGTGCCACAGTTTTGCTAGCGTGCACCGTGACCAACCAAAGGATCCTCTTCACTGACTATGACCGAAGAAGCCCACTATGTGTGGTCAACATTGACAACTCATAACACGAGTCACAAATGGTCAGAGGGACAGGCAATGGTTTGGGAATCCTATGCATGGACTAGAAAGGACAAAGAACTTCAATACATAGAGGTACTGTGTGGCTACTATGCACACCAAACAACCAAACTAGGCATATGTCACTGACAATGGCCAAAGAATTTCAAGATGGGTGGTCAACGCTCACCAACCATAACATGAGTCACAAATGGTGAGAGGGGGAAACAATGGTCTGGGAATATCAGTTGCCAACCAGCAAGTATAACGACCTTCAATCAGTAGTAGCACGGTGTGGCTACCATGCACAATGACCGACCAAAGTAGGCATATGTACTGCCTTTGACGAAAGAAATCCACTGTGTGTGGTCAACGTTTACAACTCATAATACGAGTAACAAATGGTCAACGGGGGAAACAATGGTTTGGGAACACCAGGTATCAACTACCAAGCACAATGACCTTCAATGAGTTGTGGCACGGTGCGAATACCATGCACAATGACCAGCCAAAGTATGCATATGTCACTAGCCATGACCAAAGAATGTCACCATGTGTGGTAAACTTTGACAACTCATAACATGAGTCACAAATGGTCAGAGTGGAAGATGATGGTCTCTGAATACTACTTATCAACTAGCAAGTACAGATACTTTCAATATGTAGTTGCACAGTGTGGCTACAATGCACAGTGACCAACCAAAGTATGCATATGTCACTTACCATGACCAAAGAATTTCGCTTCACGTGGTCAATGTTGACAACTCACAACACGAGTCACATACAGTGAGAGTGGGTAACCATGGTTTGGGAAGACTAGCTACCAACTAAAAAGCACAAATACCTTCAATGTGTACTCACACGGCGTGGTAACCATGTACAGTGACAAACCAAAGTATGCATATGTCACTAACCATGACCAAACGAACTTCACAGTGTGTGGTCAACATTGGAAACTGCTTACACGAGTAACGAATGGTCAGAGAGGGGAACAATGGGTTGGGAAGACTAGTTATCAACTAGCAAGTACGAAGACCATCAAAAGCAGTGGCACGGTGTGGCTAGCGTGCACTGTGACCAATCAAACGATGCATACGTCACAGACTATGACCGAAGAAGTCCACTATGTGTGGTCAACATTGACAACTCATAACACGAGTCACAAATGGTCAGAGGGAGAGACAATGGTTTGGGAACAATATGCATACTAGAAAGGACAAAGAACTTCAATGCGTAGTGGCACGCCGCGGCTACTATGCATACCAGACAACCAAACTAGGCATATGTAACTGACCATGACCAAAGAATTTCAATATGAGTGGTAAACGTTCACCAACCATAACACGAGTCACAAACGGTCAGAGGGGGAAACAATGGTCTAGGAATATCAGTTCTCAGCTACCAAGTACAGTGACCTTCACTCAGTAGTAGCACGGTGTGGCTACCATGCACAGTGACCGACCAAAAAAGGCATATGTACTGCCTTTGACCAAAACATCCGCTGTGTGTGGTCAACATTGACAACTCATAATACGAGTCACAAATGGTCAGAGGGTGAAACAATGGTTTGGGAACACCAGGTATCAACTAGCAAGCACAATGACTTTCAATTACTGGTGGTACGGCGTGGATACCATGCACAATGACCAAACAAAGTATGCATATGTCACTGACCGTGACCAACGAATGTCACTATGTGTGGTAAACTTTGACAACTCATAACACGAGTCACAGATGGTCAGAGTGGAAGAATATGGTTTCTGAATACTAGATATCAACTAGCAAGTACAAATACCTTCAATATGTAGTTGCACAGTGTGGCTACAACGCACAGTGACCAACCAACATACGCATATGTCACTAACCATGACCAAAGAATTTCACTTCATGTGGTCAAAGTTGACAACTCACAACAGGAGTCACAGATAGTGAGAGAGTGTAAGAATGGTTTTGGAAGACTAGCTATCAACTAGAAAGCACAAATGCCTTCAATACGTAGTGACACAGCTTGGTAACCATGTACAGTGACAAACCAAAGTATGCATTTGTCACATACCATGACCAAAGGAATTTCACAGTGTGTGGTCAACGTTGACAACTCATAACACGAGTCACAAATGGTCAGAGGGGGAAACAATGGATTGGGGACACTAGTTATCAACTAGCAAGTACAAAGTCCTTCAACAAGCAGTGGCACGGTGTGGCTAGCGTGCACAGTGACCAATCAAACGGTGCATACATCACTGACTACGACCAAGGAAGTCCACTATGTGTGGTCAACACTGACAACTCATAACACGAGTCACGTATGGTCAGAGGGAGAGACAATCGTTTGGGAACCATATGTATGGACAAAAAAGGACAGAGAACTTTAATGCGTAGTGGCACGGCGTTGCTACTATGCACACCAGACAACCAAACTAGGCATATGTCACTAACCATGACCAAAGAATTTCAATATGGGTGGTAAATGTTGACCAACCATAACACGAGTCACAAACGGTCAGAGGGGGAAACAATGGTCTGGGAATATCAGTTCTCAACTAGCAAGTACAATAACCTTCAATCAGTCGTAGCACGGTGTTGCTACCATGCACAATGACCAACCAAAGTAGGCATATGTACTGCCTTTGACCAAAGAAATCCGCTGTGTGTGGTCAACGCTCACAACTCATAATTCGAGTCACAAATGGCTAGAGGGGGAAACAATGGTTTGGGAACACCAGGTATCAACTAGCAAGCACAATGACCTTCATTAAGTTGTGGCACGGTGTGGATACCATGCACGACGACCATGACCAAAGAATGTCACCATGTGTGGTAAACATTGACAACTCATTGGACTTGTCACAAATGGTCAGAGTGGAAGATAATGGTTTCTGATTACTAGTTATCGACTTGCAAGTACAAATACCTTCAACATGTAGTGGCACAGTGTGGCTACAATGCACAGTGACCAACCGAAGTATGGATATGTCACTGACCATGACCAAATAATTTCACTTCATGTGGTCTACATTGACAACTCACAACACGAGTCACACATAGTCAGAGGGGGTAACAATGGTCCGGTAAGACTAGATATGACCTACAAAGCATAGAGACCTTCAATACGTAGTGACAGGGCGTGGTAACCATGTGCAGTGACAAACCAAAGTAGGCATATGTCACTAACCATGACCAAACGAATTTCACAGCGTGTGGTCAACGTTGAAAACTCTGAACACAAGTCACAAATGGTCAGAGGGGAAAACAATGGGTTCGGAACACTAGTTATCAACTTGCAAGTACAAAGTCCTTCAACAAGCAGTGGCATGGTGTGGCTAGCATGCACAATGACCAACCAAAGGATGCATATGTCACTGACTATGACCCAAGAAGTCCACTATGTGTGGTCAACATTGAAAACTGATAACACTAGTCACAAATGGTCAGATGGAGAGACAATGGTTTGGGAACCCTATGTTTTGACTAGAAACGGACGAAGAAATTCAATACGTAGTGGCACGGTGTGGCTACTGCGCACACCAAACAACCAAACTAGGCATATGTCACTGACCATGACCAAAGAATTTCAATATCGGGGGTCAACGTCCACCAACCATAACACGAGTCATAAACGGTCACAGGGGGAAACAATGGTCTGGGAAGATCAGTTCTCAACTAGCAAGTACAACGACCTTCAATCAGCAATAGCACGGTGTGGCTATCATGCAAAATGACCGTCCAAAGTATGCATATGTACTGCCATTGACCAAGGAAATCCGCTGTATATCGTCAACATTGACAACTCATACTATGAGTCACAAATGGTCAGCTGGGGAAACAATTGTTTGGTAACACCATGTATCAACTAGCAAGCACAGGAACCTTCAACAAGTCGTGGCACGGTGTGGATACCATGCACAATGACCTACCAAAGTAGGCATATGTCACTGACCATGACCAAATAATGTCACTAAGTGTGGTAAACTTTGAGAACTCATAACACGAGTCACAAATGGTAAGAGCGTAAGACAATGGTCTGTAAATACTAGTTATCGAGTAGCAAGTACAAATAAATTCAATATGTAGTGGCACAGTGTGGCTACCATGCACAGCGACCATCCAAAGTATGCATATGTCACTGAACATGACCAACGAATTTCACTTCATGTGGTCAACGTTGACAACTCACAACACGAGTCACAGATAGTCTGAAGGGGAGGTAACAATGGTTTGGGAACACTAGCTATCAACTAGAAAGCACAAAGGCCTTCAATACGTAGTGACACGGTGTGGTAGCCATGTACAGTGACAAACCAAAGTAGGCATATGTCACTAACCACGACCAAACGAATTTCACAGTGTGTGGTCAACGTTGAAAACTCATAACACGAGTCACAAATGGTCAGAGGGGGAAACAATGGGGTGGGAACACTAGTTATCGACTAGCAATTACGAAGACCTTCAACAAGTAGTGGCACGGCATGGCTAGCGTGCACAGTGACCAACCAAAGGATGCATACGTCACTGACTATGACCGAAGAAGTCCACTATGTGTGGTCAACATTGACAACTCATAACACGAGTCACAAATGGTCATAGGGAGAGACAATGGTTTGGAAAACCTATGCATGGACTAAAAAGGACAAAGATCTTTAATACGTAGTGGCACGGTGTGGCTACTGTGCACACAAAACAACCAGACTAGGCATATGTCACTGACCATGACAAAAGAATCTCAACATGGGTGGTCAACATTCACCAACCCTGACATGCGTCACAAACGGTCAGAGGGGGAAACAATGGTCCGGGAATATCAGTTCTCAACTAGCAAGTACAACGACCTTCAACCAGTTGTAGCATGGTGTGGCTACCATGCACAATGATCGACCAAAGTAGGCATATGTACTGCTTTTGACCAAAAAATCCGCTGTTTGTGGTCAACGTTGACAACTCAAAATACGAGTCACAAATGGTCAGAGGGGGAAGCAATGGTTTGGGAACACCAGGTATCAACTAGCAAGCACAAGAACCTTCAATAAGTTGTGGCACGGTGTGGATACTATGTACGATGACCAACCAAAATATGCATATGTCACTGACCATGACCAAATAATGTCACCATGTGTGGTAAACTTTGACAACTCATAACACGAGTCACAAATGGTCAGAGTGGAAGAGAATGGTTTCTGAATACTAGTTCTCGAGTAGCAAGTACAAAAACATTCAATATGCAGTGGCACAGTGTGGCTACCATGCACAGTGACCAACCAAAGTATGCATATGTCACTGACCATGACCAACTAATTTCACTTCATGTGGTCAATGTTGACAACTCACAACAAGAGTCACAGATAGTGAGAGAGGGTAAGAATGGGCTGGGAAGACTAGCTATCAACTACAAAGCACAATGACCTTCCATACGTCGTGACACAGCGTGGTAGCCATGTACAGTGACAAACCAAACTACGCATATGTCACTAACCATGACCAAACGAACTTCACATTGTGTGGTTAACGATGAAAACTCATAACGCGAGTCAGAAATCGTCAGAGGGGGAAACAATGGGTTGGGAACACTAGTTATCAACTAGCAAGTACGAGGAGCTTCAACAAGAAGTGGCACGGTGTGGCTAGCGTGCACAGTGACCAAACAAAGGATGCATACGTCACTGACTATGACCGAAGAAGTCCACTATGTGTGGTCAACATTGACAACTCAGAACACGAGTCACAAATGGTCAGAGGGAGACACAATGGTTTGGGAAACCTATGCATGGACTAGAAAGGACAAAGAACTTCAATACGTAGTGACACGGTGTGGCTACTGTGCACACCAAACAACCAGACTAGGCATATGTCACTGACCATGACCAAAGAATTTCAATATGGGTGGTCAACGTTCACCAACCATAACACGAGTCACAAATGGTCAGAGGGGGAAACAATGGTCCGGGAATATCAGTTCTCAACAAGCAAGTACAACGACCTTCAATGAGTAGTAGCACGGTGTGGCTACCATGCACAATGACTGACCAAAGTACGCATATGTACTGCCTTTGACCAAAAGAAATCCGCTGTGTGTGGTCAACTTTGAAAACTCATAATACGAGTCACAAATGGTGAGAGGGTGAAACAATGTTTTGGGAACACCAGGTATCAACTAGTAAGCACAATGACCTTCAATGAGTTGTGGAAATGTGTGGATACCATGAACGATGAGCAACCAACATATGCATATGTCACTGACCATGACCAGAGAATGTCACCATGTGTGGTAAACTTTGACAACTCATAACACGATTCACAAATGGTCAGAGTGCAAGATAATGGTTTCTGAAAGCTAGTTATCAACTATCAGGTACAAATACCTTCAATATGTAGTTGCACAGTGTAGCTACAATGCACATTGACCAACCAAAGTATGTATATGTTTCACCATGACGAAATAATTTCACTTCATGTGGTCAATGTTGAAAACTCACAACATGAGTCACAGATAGTGAGAAATGGCAAGAATGGGTTGGGAAGACTAGCTATCAACTATGAAGCACAAAGACCTTCAATACGTAGTGACAGGGCGCGATAACCATGTACAGTGACAAACCAAAGTATGCATATGTCACTAACCATGACAAAAAAAATCACAGTGTTGTGTCATCGTTGAAGTCTCATACCAGGAGTCACAGATATTCGGAGGGGGACCCAACGGGTTGGGAACACTAGAGATCAAGTAGCAAGTACAAAGACCTTCAACAAGCAGTGGCATGGTGTGGCTGGCGTGTACAGTGACCGACCAAAGGATGCATACGTCTCTGACTATAACCAAAGAATTCCACTATGTGTGGTTAACATTGACAACTCATAACACGAGTCACAAATGGTCAGAGGGAGAGACAATGGTTTTTGCACCATATGCTTGGACTAAAAAGGACAAAGAACTTCAATGCGTAGTGGCACGGCGTGGCTACTATGCACACCAAACAACCAAACTAGGCATATGTCACTGTTCATGACCAAATAATTTCAATATGAGTGGTCAACATTCACCAACCATAAGACGAGTCACAAACAATCAACGGGGGAAAAATGGTCCGCGAATATCAGTTCTCAACTAGTAAGTACAACGACCTTTAATCAGTAGTAGCACGGTGTAGCTATCATGCAAAATGACCGACCAAAGTAGGCATAAGCACTGCCCTTGACTAAAGAAATCCGCCGTATGTGGTCAACGTTGATAACTCATAATACGAGTCGCAAATGGTTAAAATGGGGAAACAATGGTTTGGGAATACCAGGTATGAACTAGCAAGCACAAGGACCTTCAATAAGTTGTGGCACGGTGTGGATACCATGCACGATGACCATCCAAAGTAGGCATATGTCACTGACCATGACCAAATAATGTCGCTACGTGTGGTAAACTTTGACAACTCATAACAGGAGTCAAAAATGGTCAAATTGGAAGACAATGGGTTGTGAATACTAGTTGTTGAGTAGCAAGTACAAAAACATTCAATATGAAGTGGCACAGTGTGGCAACCATGCACAGTGACCAACCAAAGTATGCATATGTCACTGACCATGACCAACGAATTTCACTTCATGCAGTCAACGTTGACAACTCACAACACGAGTCACAGGTAGTCTGAGGGGGATAACAATGGTTTGGGCACACTAGATATCAACTAGAAAGTACAAAGAACTTCAATACATAGTGACACGGTGCGGTAACCATGTACAGCGACAAACCAAAGTAGGCATATGTCACTAACCACGACCAAACGAATTTCACAGTGTGTGGTCAACGTAGAAAACTCATAACACAAGTCACAAATGGTCAGAGGGGGAAACAATGGGTTGGGAACACCAGTTGTCAAGTAGAAAGTACGAAGACCTTCAACAAGAAGTGGCACGGTATGGCTAGCATGCACAGTGACCAACCAAATGATCCATACGTCACTGACTATGACCAAAGAAGTCCACTATGTGTGGTCAACATTGACAACTCATAACAAGAGTCACAAATGGTCAGGAAGAGACCATGGATTGGGAACCAGATGCATGGACTAAAAAGGACAGGGAACTTCAATGCGTAGTGGTACGGCGTGGCTACTTTGCACACCAACCAACCAAACTAGGCATATGTCACTGACCATGACCAAATAACTTCAAAATGGGTGGTCAACGTTCACCAACCATAACACAAGTCACAAGCGGTCAGAGGGGGGAACAGTGGTCCAGGAATATCAGTTATCAACTAACAAGTAAAATGACCTTCAATCAGTAGTAGCACGGTGTGGCTACCATAGACAGTGACCGACCAAAGTAGGCATATGTACTTCCTTTGACCAAAGAAATCCGCTGTGTGTGAACGTTGACAACTCACAATACGAGTCGCAAATAGTGAGAGGGGCAAACAGTGGTTTGGGAACACCAGGTAACAACTAGCAAACACTGTGACCTTCAATAAGTTGTGGCACGGTGTGGATACCATGCACGACGACCAACGGAAGTATGCATATGTCACTGACCATGACCAAATAATGTCACAATGTGTGGTAAACTTTGACAACTCATAGGACGAGTCACAAATGGTCAGTGTGGAATATAATAGTTTCTGAATACTAGTTATCGAATAGCAAGTACAAATACCTTCAACATGTAGTTGCACAGCGTGGCTACCATGCACAGTGACCAACCAAAGTATGCATATCTCACTGACCATGACCAACGAATTTCACTTCATGTGGTCAACGTTGACAACTCACAACACCAGTCACAGGTAGTCTGAGGGGGGTAACAATGGTTTAGGAATACTAGCTATCAACTAGATAGCACAAAAACATTCAATACATAGTGACACAGTGTGGTAACCATGTACAGTGACAAGCCAAAGTTGGCATACGTCACTAACCACGACAAAACGAATTTCACAGTGTGTGGTCAACGTTGAAAACTCATAACACGAGTCACAAATGGTCATAGGGGGAAACAATGGGTTGGGAACACTAGTTATCAACTAGCAAGTACGAAGAGCTTCAACAAGAAGTGGCACGGTGTGGCTAGCGTGCACAGTGACCAACCAAAGGATGCATACGTCACTGACTATGACCAAAGAAGTCCACTATGTGTGGTCAACATTGACAACTCATAACACGAGTCACAAATGGTCAGAGGGAGAGACAATGGTTCGGGAATTCTATGCATGGACTAGAAAGGACAAATAACTTCAATACGTAGTGGCACGGTGTGGCTACTGTGCATACCAAACAGCCAGACTAGGCATATGTCACTGACCATGACCAAAGATTTTGAACATAGGTGGTCAACGTGTACCAACCATAACATGAGTCACAAACGGTCAGAGGGGGAAACAATGGTCCGGGAATATCAGTTCTCAACTAGCAGATACAACGACCTGCTATCAGTAGTAGCACGGTGTGGCGACCATGCACAATGACCAACCAAAGTAGGCATATGTACTGCATTTGACCAAAGAAATCGGCTGTGTGTGGTCAACGTTGACAACTCATAATACAAGTCACACATGGTTAGAGGGGGAAACAATGGTTTGGGAACACCAGGTATCAACTAGCAAGCGCAACAACCTTCAATTAGTTGTGGCACGGTGTGGATACCATGCACGATGACGAACCCAAATATGCATATGTCACTGAACATGACCAAAGAATGTCACCATGTGTGGTAAACTTTGACAACATATAACACGAGTCACATATAGTCAGAGTGGAAGATAATGGTTTTTTAAAACTAGTAATTGACTAGCAAGTACAATTTCCTTCAATATGTAGTTGCACTATGTGGCTACAATGCACATTGACCAACAAAGGTATGCATATGTCACTAACCATGACGAAAGAATTTCTCTTCATGTGGTCAATATTGACAACTCACAACATGAGAGAGGACAAGAATGGGTTGGGGAGACTAGCTATCAACTAGAAAGCACAAAGACCTCTAATACGTAGTGACATGGCGTGGTAACCATGTACAGTGACAAACCAAAGTATGCATATGTCACTAACCATGACCAAAAGAATTTCATAGTGTGTGGTCAACGTTGAAAACTCATAACACGAGTCACAAATGGTCAGAGGGGGAAACAATGGGTTGGGAACACTACTTATCAACTAGCAAGTAGAAAGATCTTCAAAAAGCAGTGGCACGGTGTGGCTGGCGTGCATAGTGACCAACCACAGGATGCATACGTCACTGACTATGACCGAAGAAGTCCACTATGTGTGGTCAACATTGACAACTCGCAACACGAGTCAAAAACTTGTCAGAGGGAGATACAATAGTTTGGGAACCCTATGTATCGACTATAAAGGACAAAGAAATACAATACGCACTGGCACGGTGTGGCTACTATGCACACCAAACAACCAAACTAGGCATATGTCACTGACCAAGACCTGAGAATTTCAATATGGATGCTCAACGTTCACCAACCATAACACGAGTCACAAACGGTCAGAAGGGGAAACAATGGTGTGGGAATATCAGTTCTGAACTAGCAGGTACAGCGACCTTCAATCAGTAGAACCTCGGTGTGGCTGCCATGCACAATGACCGACCAAAGTAGGCATATGTACTGCCTTTGACCAAAGAAATCCGCAATGTGTGGTCAATTGACAACTCATAATACGAGTCGCAAATGGTCAGAGGGGGAAACAATGGTTTGGGAACACCAGGTATCAACTAGCAAGCACAACAACCTTCAATGAGTTGTGGCACGGTGTGGATACCATGCACGATGACCAACCAAAATATGCATGTGTCACTGACCACCACCAAAGAATGTCACCATGTGTGGTAAACTTTCACAAATCATAACACGAGCCAGAAATGGTCAGAGTGGACGATAATGGTTTGTGAATACTAGTTATCTAGTAGCAAGTACAAATACCTTCAATATGTAGTGGCACAGTGTGGCTACCATGCACAGTGACCAACCAAAGTATGCATATGTAACTGATCACGACCAACGAATTCCACTCCATGTGGTCAATGTTGACAACTCACAACACGAGTCACAGATAGTCAAAGGGGGGTAACAATGGGTTGGGAACACTAGCTATCAACTAGAGCGTCACACTCCACTCACTCTTCACTTCAGCTCGCCCACTCTCCGTTCTCTCTCCCATGGTTATCACGCCACCCGACCATGGCACTCGGTTCACCCGCCGCATCACTCGCAGCATGGGCACCAACCGCGGCACAGCCTCCCCTAGTTGTTTTCTTTTCTTGTCCTGGTTCCTTCTCGTTCTCCCTCTTTCTCTCTCTCCCTCTCTCTCTCTCTCCCTCTCTCTGCTCCCTCCCTCTGCCTGCTCTCTCCCTCTCTCTCTTTCTCTCTCCCTCCTCTCTCCCTTTCTCACTCTATTTTCTCTATTACACTATCTACTCTCTTTGCTCTCTGTTCCCATCTCCCTTCTCTCTCTGGCCTCTTTGCCCTTTTTCTCTCTCTGCTCTGTCTCTCTCTCTCTCCCTCTTCTCTCTATCTCCCTCTCTCCTTTTCCTCTCCCTCCTCCCTCTCCCTCTCTCTCTCTTGCTATTTGTTTCTCTCACTTCCTCACTCTCTCTCTCTCTC
>SZWC01006278.1:13138-48095 GCA_023375785.1 Penium margaritaceum | reverse complement strand
CGTTGTCCTCTCTTCTCTCTTGTGGTTACTTTCCCCACATTTCCTTTGTTCTCGTGCTTGCTTACATCCCTATGTGGTCCCATGTTTTGCCCCCTGTCTCTCCCCTTCTGCCATGTGCTTCGTGCATCTTGCTGGTCGATGGGCTGCCTTGGCCCCTCGCTCGTCATTCCCTCTCTCGCTTCCGCCTCCCCCTCCCTCCCCTCCCTAACGCACACCCCTAAATACACACTACACACCATGGTTCTTCCCTCATCTTCTCTCACTGCTCGATCCTCTTGTAACCGTCTGTTCCCCGCCTTGATTGCATCATCCATGACGGTGTGTAGCACAATGCCTGAGCTCGGGTAGCTGGCGCTCAAGTAGTTGCAACAACTGCTCGAGCCGCTCACTCCAAGGCACAATTCGTTCATGCCTTCTCTCGTGCCTCTCATCCTCCCGTCTCCAATGGCTATGGCCTTGTCGACGAGTCCACTATCCTCTCCCCTCGGTTCGCGGCGTCTTCGGTTGACACCTTCTCTCTCGCCGCTCTTCGTGCTCCTCCCCCTCCACCCCCTCCTCCGCAACTCGCCCCTCCTTGTGATCCCCACGCCCTCCTCTCGACGGCCGTTGTCTATGCCCTTGCGGCCTGTCCAGTCCTTGACTCTTCCCTTTCCCCTCCTCCTCTTGGTTGTTCTGCGACCCATCCTCCCCACGCCGGCGTTGTCACTGCTGTGCCTTAGCCAGTGTTGGTGGTGGTGCTGTGGCTAGTGTCGGTGGTGCTACTATCCCTCCTAGTCTCGCGGGTGGTGCTGTCGCTGCCGGTGGCCTCCTTGCGATGGGTGGTGTCACTGAAGTTGGTGTCACCGCTGGTGGTGCTACTCTTGCCTGCGGTGCCCCCATCGTTGGCAGTGCGGCTGCTGTCACAGGTGCGATTCTCGCTAGAGGTGGTGCAGCTTCCAAAGGGGCTACTCTCGATGACCCTCTCGCTGCCCTCGCCTGCACTGAGGCTCGTCTCAATAACATGACACTTGCCGACGCCGAGCTTGTTAGCCCTAGCTTTTGCCCCCCTACGTCCCAGATGCCTCTCTCCTCCGCTCCGAGCCATGCTGCCGACACGCCCTTCAGCGAGTGGTCGGCTTGCTTTGTCTTGTGGGCACACATGCACAGTTTTTGGGAGCACTCTGACCCTGCTCCCATCCTCCCTATCACGCAACCTGACCGTGCGCCCCACGCCTTTCACCTTCTCTACTCTGCCTACGCCACAGTCACCCTTCGCTAGCTTGATTGCTTCGTCTTCACCCCCTGTCTCCATGCTCGTCCTCACGAGGCTTGGGCTTCCCTTCTTGCCCTCTACTTCTCCCATTCCCTCCGCTCCACTGCTTCCCTTCTGGCTGACCTCCGCTCCCTCCGCCGTTGTCCTGACAAGACCCTTTGGGCCCACTTAGGTCGCGCTAAGCTTCTATAGAGGGAAAGAATCATGGCGGGTGCCTCCCTTACGCACCGGGCATTTGTCACTTCCGTTGTTTCTAACCTCGGTCCTATCTTCTCGAGTGCTCTCACCTCCTTCCTTTTTCCCTCACCTTGCAGCACGTCTATCAGACACCTGGTGTTGTCTGGCGCGGTCTTCTTGATGGTCTCTGCGTTTCTAGACCGCCTCCCAACGTGCTCACAGCGCTTGTCGAGTCCGTCCTCCCAGAAGCTCTCCCGGGCCTCCTTCCGCCTCTAGCTGTCCATGCTCTCACTGTCCGGGCTCCCGCTGGCAGCGGTGATGGTCGCCCGCCGGTGTGTTAGAACTACGACGTTGTGGGTCATCGCCATGACTCTTGTCTTCTCCCCCCAACTCTTGACCCCGGTGAGCGGATTTCCCGCCATCGTGCTCTCTTACGCAATCGTGCCGCTCCCGTCCCGCCCCTTTGGCCCCTTGGCCCCGCTCCCCTTGTTCTGCTTGGCGGCCTCGTGCCCCTTGCCGCTGGTGCCCCCCCAATGATGGAGGATGCCATTGTTGCTTTCATTTGTCGCATCCTTGCGGAGGGTGTCCTCGGTGGTCCTCCGCCCGCCGGTATGTTCCCCCTGTTCAACTCCCTCGTCACACCCATCTCTTCCTCCCTTCCTCTTCCTTTGTCCCTGTCACCCCCCTTGTCGATAAGCGTCACTCCTTGCATGACCACCTATTGCCTTCTCTTCGGCACTGAGCGTGTCGTCTCCCCGTTGTTGGTTGTTGATGGGGCTGCCACGGATCACATGTGCCCAGTTTGTGAGCTCATCACCTCTTCTAGTCCTTTTTCTATCCTTTTGGCTATCTACACTGGCGATGGTGCAACCCCTGCCTGTTCTCGGTGTTGGTGCAGTCTGTCTGACATCCCTTACTGGTGCGCTCTCCCTCTCCTCTGTTCTCTATGTTCCGGCCCTCGACTTCTCTCCATTTTCCGTCCCCGCGCTTGACAATTGTGGGTTCTCCAACATTTATGCGCTGGGTCATGTAGCCGTCATTGATCGCGTCAGTGGGCGTGTCGTCCTTTGCGATCGCCGCCCCCCTGGCAAGGGCCTGTATCATGTTTAGGGCCCTAACTTTGCCTTACCCCAAGCCGCTGATGATGTCGTGCTTGTTTCTTTCTCTCGCTTTGCCAACGCGCATCTTCTTCATTGCGCCTTTTTCATCTCCCAGCATCCACGGTCTCCTCTCTCCTTCGCGCTATCCCGGCTGTTAGGTTGTCCGACCCATCGTTAGGTGATGCGTGTACTATTGACAGCACCTTTTGTGCGATTGGTAAGATGCATTGCCTGCCTTTCCCATCCTCTCCCTCTCGCGCGTCTGCGCCCCTCGAGCTGGTTCATGCCGACATCCTCAGTCCTCTCCAGGATGAGTCCCTTGCCAAGCACGCTACGTACGTGCTTAGCCTCATTGACAACTGCTTCTATCTTATGTGGGTATTCTTCCTTTGCGCCACTGGCGAGGTTGCGGTGACCATCCAGTCCTAAAACGCATATGCCCAGCGACAGAGTCGCCACCACCTCCTTCACTTTTGCTCTGATTGTGGCGGTGAGTTCTTTGGTGATATCGCGACCTTTTTTTATCGTGGTCCATGAGCTTTTCGCCCCCTATTCTACTTAGCAGAATAGGGTCGCTGAGCGCTGGAACCGCACCCTTATTGAGCGCGTCTGCACTATGATGGCCGAGGCTAGTTTTCTTGATCGCGGTCGGAGCTTTGGGTCCGAGGCTGCGCACTATCGTACTTAGGTGTGGACCGGACTCCACACGGGCCTCTCACTCCCAAAACCACGCCTCTCTAGCTCTTATTTGGTCAGCGCGCGGATCACAGCCAGGCAGTGGTGTGGGGCACTATGGCCACCGTCTTTCTCGCCCCTCCCTCTTGCTCTGGCAAACTCAGCCCATCGGGCCGTCTTTGCATTACTCTCGGCGTCGCTTCCTGCTCTTGCGCGCACTGGTTCTAGGATCCGACTGCACATCGCGTCACATAGTTGTGTCATGCTCGCTCCTTTGAGCACCTCACATACANCAGCCCCCTCTCCTCCCACAGCCCCAGCCCCCTCTGCCTATGCCTCGCCTCCCTCACCGTCCACTCCTCCCGTGCCCATTGTTCCCCCAGCACCCTCCCCTCCTCTCCCATCCTTCCAGCCCCATTCGTCTCTGGCGACCGCCTTTGTGCCCCTACCCCCTCCTCCTCCTGTGCCTCCTATGCCTCTCCCTCCCCCCTTGCCTCCGTCGCATCGTCGCGACGGCCCGCCGTCCATCTCCGTCCTCCCTCCCCTCCTCCACGCTTCGGTTTCCTCCCCTCCACCTGGACTCCCGCCCGTGCCTCTGCCTGTTCCTCTCGCTATGACTACTGCCCAGACCCTTGGTTCACTCTGCGCGCCCATCCTCGCACGGTGCCTTGACCCTGTCCTCATCTCCATTGAGGATATCCTTGACGACGCTGCCCTCCCGTCCCGGGCCCGCGGTTGTTCCCCACGTGCATTGGACCCCCTCGTCTTCCTTTCATCTCGTCCATTTGTTTTGCCTGCCTTGCCGACCGATCACCCCCGGTCCTCATCTCCCCTCTTCAATGTCGTTGCATATGAGACCCTTTCCCCCCTTCTTGTTTCCTCCTCACGCGCCTCTGCACCACCGGCTCCCTCCGCTCTTCTCTCTCCTCCCTATCCGTCCTCTCGTGCCCAACCGTCCCGCCCTCGTCCCTCGTCCTTGATGAGCGAGCATGCCGCTTGGGCCCGGCTATCTGCCGTTCCGTCGCTCCCTACTGTCGTCCTCACTACCCCCCTACCCTCTTCCTCCCCTCCCCTCCCTGCCACCCCCCCTTTTTCCCGCCCCTCTCCTCTTCTCCTCCTTCTAGTCTCGTATTACCACCCCCCTCCCAGCGCGGGGTCCGCGCCTTCGAACAAAGGGGGTGATGGCGCCCCGAGATGTACCATCCGGCGAGAGTCCGCAGGCCGAGCCACAACACATACGGCTGGCACAGGAGAATCTGCGCCACCGACTGTCGCAGCGTCACGTAGAACATCCCCGGCATCGCGCCCTGCCGCGGCAACAGGAGCAGTACCAACTGGAGTAACTCCGGCACCAGCCTCTTCCGCGGCAGCAGCAGCATCACCCGGAGCACCTCCGACATTGGGCCCTTCCGCGGCAGCAGTAGCAGCATCGCCCGGGACAACTTCGGCACCAGGCCCATGTGCGGCCGCAGCAGCAGCACCCGGCGCACCCCCGGCTTCAGGCCCTCTTACATCCCCAACAGCAACGGCATCCGTAGGAGCACCGCCGCTGCCTGGCCCCTCTGCGCCAACTGCACACTCCTCTCCACCAACCTCACGAGACAGCCCGGCGCGTGGAACATCACGATCCCCGTTCAGTGCCGGCACAATCATGGAAGGAGGGCAGACCCGCCTGGAGGAGAGCTCCGGTGACAGCGGAGACCAACCCAAGACCGACCACCTGCTGGAGGTGGTGAGCAGTGTCATCATGCTCCTGCAGGACGAGCTCCCGGAGGTAGTCCGCGCAAGCCTGGGGAAATCCCTCTTCAATCCCGCTTGGCAGGTGGCCTTGAAGGGCGCGGCCAAGATTGCCCTCGCTCTTGGACAGCGAGCACGACAAGTACAACTGTTGGAGACGGCGGGGGCCGAACGTCTCATTTCGGCGCTCCGCGACCTCTTCGATCTTTGCCCAGCGCAGGCGATGGCAGGGGTGGCGACACTGCTCGACACAGAACAACCAGATCGCAACGTGAACGGCGCCCGCGAATGGTGGGCCCTGGTCCACCGCGATCAAGACGCAGACCCCACACACCGCTACGTGCACCTGCTTCAGGAACGCGCCCGGGCACTCGCCGTCTATCACACCGCCCGCATGCCGGCAGGGACGTTGGAGGTACCAGACCGAAAGATGGCAGCGAAGCTCTGTAGATGGGGCTACCTCTTGGGGCTCATCTCCCGCAGATGGGGAGTGCAGTACACGGCAGCGGAGCTTGCAGCCATCTCCGCGGCGGAGCAACAGCATGAGCACTGGTATGCCGCCATCAACACAGCCTGGTAGTTGACCCAAGACAGTGCTCTGCGCCAGCGGGCCGTGACCACGGTAGCCGATGGATTGTGGAAATCACTCCAGGGGACGGAGACTGCAATAACAGAGGAGGCAGTGCGCCACTGGGCCCGCGAAGCCGTCGACGTGTGTCGGGAAGAGAAGAACCGCACCTTCACTGAGATCGAAGAGGCCCAGGAGTATCTCCGCGACTCCCTCGAGCTCACAAGCATGCGGGAGTAGCTGCAGGCACTCTGGCACCAGATGGCAGAAGAACGGAGGCGAAAAGCAAAGGCGGCAGCAGTACAAGGGGCGGCGGACCAGGGAGCAGGGGTGCAGACTGCAACAGAACCCGCAACGGCGAGGGACAAAGCAGCTACGGAACGAGAGGCGGGGACGGAAGGCGTGTAGGCGCAGAAGGAAAGCACCACAATGGAGGCTGAAGCAGCGGCTGAAGGGGCAGCAGCGGCAGCCGCTGGGCAGGCGGCAGGGACGTAGGTAGTAGAGCAGCAAGGAGTGGCATAGGAGGGAAGCGGGAGACTGGCCCAGGACGCGCTAGCACACACCAATGCAGCAGCAGCCAGGAAGGAAGCGCGGAAGAGCACTCCACAGCCAAGTCTATCGGCCACTTTGCTCGACAAACAAGCCAAGCTTCAGCGTGCGGCCAAAAGAGTCACGGCATCCGCGGCTGCCAGCAAGCGGGCTGCCTCGGCTCACGCGGCGTCAGTCAGCGGGGAAGCTGCCCTACAGAAAAACCCCACTGCGGGAAAACAAGCACCGGCTGCAGAGACCACGCCGACCTCCCGCCGCAAAGGGCAGGCGAAGCGGACCATCGAGGACAGTTCCACCGCCACGCCCCCGCCAAACGCAGCACGCAGCTCTGCCCCTCCCAAGACACCCGCCAGAGCGTTGACCGTGAGCAGCTCGCGCATGTCCAGCGAAACGTTGCCCAAGCAATGGAGCAGCTCTTGGCAGTATCCCGCAACATCCCGCTGCCCACTGGATCGGTCCCATCCCAGCTTCAACCCCTCTTGGGGGGCGCGGGTGCCACAACGCAACAAAAGCAAAGGGCCGGGGAAAGCGCGGCAGGGAAGAAAAAGACGGGCGAAGTGGTGATTTCCGGGCTCAGCGAGTCACCACAGCCTGATGAGGATCAGCCCATCGCGAAGGGGCGGGGCTTGCTGCAACTCACCGAGGCAGTGCCGGAGCAAAAATCAGAGTCAGAGGCGGGTGAGGTCCGCGGAGCACAAAGCAGGCGGCATGGAGCAGTGCCCGAGATGAGACTGCGAAGTCAATGGGACGAAGGCGAACTCCGCGCGGTGGGGATCCTTCACCTCTTCCCAGCCCCGGAAAACTGGGACAGAGAGTCTCCCGCCTATGACGAGAGCAACCAACGGCGCTTGCAAGCGATGAAGGCGGAACAGGACGCAAGGCGGGCCCGGGGGCTGCCGGCCCTGGAGAAGGAGAATAAGAGGAAGCCGGGAGAAGCTGCCGCGGGGAAGGCGGGAAGGGCAAAGGGACCAGTCGAAACACAGGACTGGATGATCTGGCAAACTGCGCACATCCTGCTTCGCGCCACAAGCAAGGAGCAGCAGAAAGTGGAGGCGGACAAGGTATACAAGACTCTGGGGGCTCAAATGGGGGTGGATTATGACAGGCGGAAGAAGGATGACCTCGCCATCACTTGTGAGCAGTACGCGTGCGTCCGCCTGTGGCGGACCACGCCGCAGGTCTTGTGGGTGCCCCCGCCCACCATGTAGGGGGCGGTGATCGAGGCCTACCAAAACGACCACCACTCCGGCGTCCAGGCACTCAAGGAGCGCCTCACCCCTATCCTGCACGTGCCGAACCTGCTGGCGATTGTGAAAAAAATGGTGCAACAATGCGCACCATGTGAGCGACACCGCAAAATCACGCCGCGGGATATGCCGCTTTTCCTGCCCTCTCCCATCGGCGAGCCATTGGACCGCATTATCAATGACTTTTCACAAACCTCGTCCTCGCCGCGCCCAAGGAGAGCGGTATTGGATTACAGCAGTGGACCACTTCACCAAATACACGTGGGTCTTGGCTGTCCCCGACAAGTCCTCTGAGCGAGCAGCACGCTTCATTCGGGAGGAAATATTCTACCGCTTCGGAGGGTGTCGCGTGGTGCATAGCGACAACGGCATCGAGTTCGCAAGAGCATTCTGCGAGGAGCTCGCGGAGTGGGGGGTGCAGCACGTGCATTATGGGCGGTACTAGGCTCAATCCCAGGGCCAAGTCGAGCAGCTGCACGAGATTCTGGAGCGGGCGGTGGGCACCGCGGAAGTCAGAGATTGAAGGGAGACCCTCAAAAAGACCGCCCACTTTATCAACATCACCTCCAGCCGTGCCACGACGTTCTCGCCACATGCCCTCCTCTTTGGGCAACCTCCACGCGCGGCACTAGGCATGCCGTAGCCCCCACCACGGCTGCCGCTGGACCCGGAGCAGCTGCAAGATGGTCGCTCAGAGGAGGAGCGGGAGCTGGCGAGGGACAAGGATGTGCAAGAGTGGTACTGGGCGCGGTGCCAGAAGACGTCCGCGGTGAGGACCAAGGCACGACTCCGAGCCTCGGTTTCGGCCTGACGCGGATGCGATGCCGCCAACTGACGCCTCAATCACGGGGCGATCGAGGAAGGGAACCTGGTGTACCTCCGTCCATTCCCAGGTGCAAGGCGTGAAGCAGAGGAGGCGCGGTAGGTATACTGCATGGCTGCGGTTGACGCGGGACGGGTGTGGCTAGAGGGGCCAGATGGGTTCAGTGAGCGGAGTTACCCTGCGACAGAGTTCGTCCTACTGCCCCCGGCCTGGCAAACACACATACCCGGCACGGGTGGAGAACTCCCTCTGCTGGAGGCACGCAAGGGATCACAGGGATGGCGTGCGGAGGAGGTGCTGGAAAACTGTGAGACTCAGGTGTCAGAGCAAGAGGAAGCGTGGAGTCAAGAGCCTCAGGAGGAGGAACCAGCGGACGGCTCTGACGTGCAAGAGGTCTCCGTGGGAGGAAGGCAAGCGGGACAGGGGCAGCAAGTGCAAGAATCAAGGGGCCAACAACAGCACGAGCTGCAGGAGCAGCAGGAACAGCAGGAGGAACAGGAGCAGCAGCAGGAACGGCAACAACAGTCAGAATCACAACAAAAGAGCNNNNAGGGATGGCGTGCGGAGGAGGTGCTGGAAAACTGTGAGACTCAGGTGTCAGAGCAAGAGGAAGCGTGGAGTCAAGAGCCTCAGGAGGAGGAACCAGCGGACGGCTCTGACGTGCAAGAGGTCTCCGTGGGAGGAAGGCAAGCGGGACAGGGGCAGCAAGTGCAAGAATCAAGGGGCCAACAACAGCACGAGCTGCAGGAGCAGCAGGAACAGCAGGAGGAACAGGAGCAGCAGCAGGAACGGCAACAACAGTCAGAATCACAACAAAAGAGCAGCGGAGACATGACCCCAAGAGTGTCAACCGACACTCCGCGGAAGAGTGCACCCATGAGCCCCCGCACCCTGGCGACCTACACGGGCCCCTGTGCGGTCTGTGGAGAAAACGTGCCTGAGGAGGTGCTCTTGAAGGTCGTCTGCCGCGTCTGCGACCAACCGGTGCACCAGAGGCTGGCCAAAAGCTGCATCGGGCTGAACCGCACTTGTCTGCAGTGCATCAGCAAGGGCCGAGAGGAGGAGGCGGAGCAGAAAAAAGAAGGGGACGGCGGAGCCGGCCCAGACGCTGGGGAGGGAGAGGCACGCGGAAGATGGGACCCGAAGGAAGAGGAGGAGGAGGAAGAGGAAGAGGAGGCAACGGCACGGCAAGGGCCCCGCACGACCACAGGGGCCACCAGGCGGCGGTGGCAAGAGGAAGGCCGGATGGCGGCGGCGGAAAAGGCGCAGAAGGAGAAGGATCGCCAGATGTGTGCCCAATGTGGACACCGCTGGGGGAGGCGGGTACAGGACTGCGAAGCTCGCCAACGCAGGATATGTGAGCGATGCCTGGAGTAGTCGCGAAATGACAAAGGGGAGCGTAGCGGACCAAAGAAATGCAGACGGTGCCGCCAAGAGATAGAGCACCAGTGCGGGGTGCGGAAGCCGCCGCGGGTGACCGCGGAAGGGGAGGAGGTGGACTCGGAAGACGAGGAGGAGCAAGACTCGCCCAAAGCAGCCGCGGAGAACTGCCCCACCTGCATGAAAGCCGTCAGCGCGGGAAAACACTACACCCACTGCCACAGGATAGCCCCTCAGAGCCGCCTTGTGACGGGAAACTCGGTTTGGGCGGGCAGTGCCACAAATGCGTGGGGATGGCAGTCATGGAAGGAGGGGCTTCGCTGTCCTACGACACCCAGACCTTGGCCCCACTCTGCGCGAGATGCGAAGTAGATCTGACCAAGTTCGGCAAACCCTACGAGATGTGTCGGACTATGTGCCACCTGTGGTGTGGAGAGCGCGGGAAGGAAGGCATCTGGACCTGTAGCAGTTGTCGCAACAAGCCGCGGAGGATCAAGTGGAAGTTCGCCAATAGACATACCTACACCGGAGACAATTGCTTTGGTCGGCTTGAGGGGACAGTTTATCGATGTGAACACTGCAGAGGCATTGCGCATGAGTCCTGCGCTGAAGAGGTGGGGTGGAGCAGCGAGGGCAAGAGGATCTACCGATGCTCGAGCTGCAAGAAGTACGAACGTGCGCCACACTATTCCTCATGCAAGAAGCTGGTCAACGCGCCCACGATTGTGGCGCGGTGCAAAGGATGCAGACTCTTCGTTCACGATGAGTGCGCGGTGAAGCTCCAGCGGAAGGGAGGGACGGTGGAGAAGTACTGCAGGCCGTGCAAGGAACAAGACTGCCCCAGACCCCGCAAGTACTTCAAGCGGAAGACACGCTGAGAGACTCTGGGGCAGAGGAGGATGATGCCTATCCCATGATGTTACAGAGGAGGATGCCTATCCCATGCCGCTGATTGTCGACATTCAGGAGCGCCAACAGGGACGCGGATGGTTTGCGAAACTTGACGTCAAAGCAGCCTTCCACGCCGTCCCTATGCATCCAGATTCCATGGCCAAGACAGCCTTCGTCACCCCAGAAGGTCTCTACGCTTTCACCCGCATGCCCTTCGGTCTCCGCAACACCAGCGCCACGTTCCAGCACGTCATGGACTCCACCATCCGCGGCATCCATAATGTGAGCTGCTATATCGACGACATCATGGTCGCCGTCCACTGCTTCGCGGACCTCTTCTCCTCCCTCTCCGCCGTCTTCTCTGCTCTCCGCACTGCAAACCTCAAGCTCAAGGCCGCCAAGTATTCCATTGGTGCCGCAGAAATGGAATACTTGGGCTTCGTTATGAGCGCCGACGGCATCAAGACCGACCCCGCCAAGATCGCGGCTGTCCAGGAATGGCGTCAATCCACCACCGCGGGACAAGTCAAGATCTTCCTCGGCTTCGTTTCCTTCTACCGCAAGTTCGTCCGCGACCATGCCCGCATCATCCACCCACTGCAGCAGCTGGCCCATTAGGACATTCCATTTGAGTGGACTCCGGAGTGCGCCGCTGCTTGGGCGGAAATCAAGCATCACTTGGTCACCGCGCCCATGCTGGAGTTCCCTGACTTCAATCTCCCCTTCTCCATTACCACCGACTGGTCGCGAGACAGCATAGGCGCCGTCTTGTCGCTGTCGGTACAGGAGCCGATCCAGCGGTGATTGCATACGCCAGCCGGGCCCTCACTGACGGTGAGCGGAACTACCCACCGGTGAAGGGTGAATGTTTGGCTGTGCTGTGGGCCCTCCAACACTTCCGCGACTACATAAAAAATGGCAAGCCCTTCACTGTCCTCACCGACCATCAAGCGTTACATTGGCTCCTCACGACACAGAACCATGAGGGCATCTTTGCCAAGTGGGTCCTCCTCCTGTAGGGTTATAACATGAAAATCAAGTACCAGCCTGCCCTCGCCAACCGCAATGCCGATGCTCTCAGCCGCCGTCCTCGCGCGGATTGGCCGCACCCCGCGGACCCGCGGGACGATCTCCCAGAATCTCCTTCTGCAGCTCTCCCTGTCCCCGTAGATGCTGAGCCCCAGTGGGAGGGAGTCGCTCGCGAGTTCACGGAAGAGGAATCCGCAGCTGCGTACCAACTCAATCGAGCTGGAACCTGCCGATTGCTTCGGCACCGCGGAAACCCTTCCCGCTCTCCCCACCGGTCTCCAGCTTGCCCGCCGCTTCAACCCCACCATTCGCGGCTGGACGCTCGAGGAGATTGCGGCACACCTCCCCCCTCGCTCGTCCCTCCCACTGTCACGACGGACTCCCTCTGCTGCAATGGTTACCACTGCTCCTCCGACAACACCCTCTGCCTTCCCTCTCCTCGATACGCGTCATCCCTGTCCCTGGTGGACTTTCTCCTTCACTTCCCTGGATGAGCGGACCGTCTCCAGACCCTCTTTTCCTCCTTGAACCCCTCCCTCATTCCCGTCGGTATCCATCTCTCCTGCACCCGCGATACAGGCGTCCGCATGGTGGTACATGCCATCCTCATGGCACACTCACGCATCCGAGAGGATGCCTGCCGCACGTCATGCACGTGGACTCCTGCCCTGCTGACCCCCGGTCCGCCAGCACCTACAGAGGTCCACGTGGCATGGTGTCATGTTTGGGTGTGTGGTCGCAAGTTTGTGGCCATCGTGGATACCGGTGCCACCCACACCATCATCGCGCTGCGGATGGCCCGCACCTTGCGCCTCAGCCATCTCATCGCGCCCACTCGGCTCCGCTTCTCCATCTCCACCGGTGCCATTGATGCACCCATTGGGCAGGTTGTGGCCCTACCCATCCAGGTCGCCAACGTGCATGCACCGCACACCGTGCAGGTGTGCGATGTCCGCACATACAACATGCTCCTGGCGGCCGACTGGCTCGCGCCGCGCCAAGCGGATATATTGCTCGGTGCCGGCATCCTTAGCCTCACTTCTGCTTCTGGCAATCGACCGTTCACTCCACTCTTCACTTCAGCTCGCCCACTCTCCGTTCTCTCTCCCATGGTTCTCACGCCACCCAACTCTGGCACTCGGTTCACCCGCCGCATCACTCATAGCACGGGCACCAACCGCGGCACAGCCTCCGCTATGACTCGCTCTCCCAGCGCGGGGTTCGCGCCTTCGAATAGGGGAGTATTGGCGCCCCGAGACGTACCATCCGGCGACAGTCCGCAGGCTGAGCCACAACACATACGCCTGGCACAGGACAATCCGCGCCACCGACTGTCGCAGCGTAACGTAGAACATCCCCGGTATCGGGCCTTGCCGCGGCAACAGGAGCAGTACCAACTGGAGTAACTCCGGCACCAGCCTCTTCTACGGCAGCAGCAGCATCACCCGGAGCATCTCCGACATCAGGCCCTTCCGCGGCAGCAGTAGCAGCATCACGCGAGACACCTTCGGTACCAGGCCCCTCCGCGGCCGCAGCAGCAACACCCAGCGCACCCCCGGCTTCAGGCCCTCTTACATCCCCAACAGCAACGGCATCCTCAGGAGCACCACCGCTGCCTGGCGCCTCTACGCCAACTGCGCACTCCTCTCTCCACCAACCTCACGAGGCAGCCCGGAACGCGGAACATCACGAGCCTCGTTCAGTGCCGGCACAATCATGCAAGGAGCGCAGACCCGCCTAGAGGAGAGCTCCGGTGACAGCGGAGACCAACCCAAGACCGACCACCTGCTGGAGGTGGTGAGCACTGTCATCATGCACCTGCAGGACGAACTCCCGGAGGTAGTTCGCGCAAGCCTGGGGAAATCCCTCTTCAATCCCGCTTGGCAGTTGGCCTCGAAGGGCGCGGCCAAGACTGCCCTCGCTCTTGGACAGCGAGCACGACAAGTATAACTGTTGGAGACGGCGGGGGTCGAACGTCTCATTTCAGCGTTCCGCGACCTCTTCAATCTTTGCCCGGCACAGGCGATAGCAGGGGTGGCAACACTGCTTGACACACAATAACCAGATCGCAACGTGAACGCCGCCCGCAAATGGTGGGCCCTGGTCCGCCGTGATCAAAACGCGGACCCCACACGCCGCTACGTGCACCTGCTTCAGGAACGCGCCTGGGCACTCACCGTCTATCACACCGCCCACATGCCGGCAGGGACGTTGGAGGTACCAGACCGAAAGACGGCGGCAAAGCTCTGGAGATGGTGCTACCTCTTCGGGCTCATCTCCCGCAGATGGGGAGTGTAGTACACGGCAGCGGATCTTGTAGCCATCTCCGCGGTGGAGCAACAGCACGAGTTCTGGTATGCCGCCATGAACAAAGCCTGGCAGTTGACCCAAGACAGTGCTCTGTGCCAGCAAGCTGTGACCGCGGTAGCCGAGGGATTGTGGAAATCACTCCAGGGGACGGAGACTGCACTAACAGAGGAGGCAGTGCACCACTGGGGCCGCGAAAACGTCGACGTGTGTTGGGAAGAGAAGAACCGCACCTTCACTGAGATCGCAGAGGCCCAGTAGTATCTCCGCGACTCCCCCGAGCTCACAAGCATGCGGGAGTAGCTACAGGCACTCAAGCACTAGATGGCAGAAGAACGGAGGCGAAAAGTAGAGGTGGCAGTAGTACAAGGGACGGCGGACCAGGCAGCAGGGGTGCAGACTACAACAGAACCCGCAACGGCGGGGGACAAAGCAGCTACAGAACGAGAGGCGGGGACGGAAGGCGTGTAGGCGCAGAAGGAAAGTACCACAACGGAGGATGAAGCGGCGGCTGAAGGGGCAGCAGCGGCAACTGTTTGGGTAGGCGGCAGGGATGCAGGCACCAGAGCAGTAAGGAGTGGCACAGGTGGGAAGCGGGAGACTGGCCCAGAACGCGCTAGCACACACCAAGGCAGCAGCAGCCAGGAAGGAAGCGCGGAAGAACACTCCACAGCCAACTCTATCGGCCGCTTTGCTCGACAAACAAGCCAAGCTTCAGCGTGCGACCAAAAAGGTCACGGCATCCGCGGCTGCCAGCAAGCGGGCTGCCTCGGCTCACGCGGCGTCAGTCAGCGGGGAAGCAGCCCTACAGAAAAACCCCGCTGCGGGAAAACAAGCACCGGCTGTAGAGACCACGCCGACCTCCCGCCGCAAAGGGCAGGCGAAGCGGGCCATCGAGGACAGTTCCACCACCATGCCCCCCGCCATACGCAACAAGCAGCTCCGCCCCTCCCAGGACACCCGCCAGAGCGTTGACCCTAAGCAGCTTGTGCAGGTCGAACGGAACGTTACCCAAGCAATGGAGCAGCTCCATGTAGTATCCCGCAACGTCCCGCTGCCCACTGGATCGGTCCCCCCCTAGCTTCAACCCCTCTTGGGGGGCGGGCGCCACAACGCAACAAAAGCAAAGGGTCGGGGAAAGCGAGGCGGGGAAGAAAACGACGGGCGAAGTGGTGATTTCCGAGCTCAGCGAGTCACCACAGCCTGATTAGGATCAGCCCATCGTGAAGGGGCGGGGCTTGCTCCAACTCACCGAGGCAGTGCCGGATCAAAAAGCAGAGTCAGAGGCAGGTGAGGTCCGCGGAGCACGAAGCAGGCGGCATGAAGCAGTGCCTGTGGTGATACCGCGAAGTCAATGGGACGAAGGGGAACTCCGCGCCGTGGGGACCCTGCGCCTCTTCCCAGCCACGGACAACTGGGACAGAGAGCTTCCCGCCTATGACGAGAGCAACCAACGGCGCTTGCACGCGATGAAGGCGGAACAGGATGCAAGGCGGGCTCAGGGACTGCCGGCGCTAGAGAAGGAGAAGAAGAGGAAGCCGGGAGAAGCTGCCGCGGGGACGGCGGGAAGGGCAAAGGGACCAGTCAAAACACAGGACTGGATGATCTGGCAAACCGCGCACATCTTGCTCTGCGCCACAGCCAAGGAGCACCAGAAAGCGGAGGCGGACAAGGTATACAAGACTCTAGGTGCTCAGATGGGGGTGCAGCATGACAGGCGGACAAAGGATGACCTTGCCATCACCTGCGCACCATGTGAGCAACACCGCAAAATCACAGCGCGGGACATGCCGCTTTTCCTGCCCTCTCCCATCGGCGAGCCATTGGACCGCTTTATCAACGACTTTCACGGACCTCGTCCTCGCCGCACACAAGGAGAGCGGTATTGGATTGCAGCAGTGGACCACTTCACCAAATACACGTGGGTCCTGGCTGTCCCGACAAGTCATCTAAGCGAGCGGCACGCTTCATCCGGGAGGAGACATTCTACCGCTTCGGAGGGTGTCGCGTGGTGCATAGCGACAATGGCACCGAGTTCGCAGGAGCATTCTGTGAGGAGCTCGCGGAGTGTGGGTGCAGCACGTGCATTCTGGGCGGTACCGGCCTCAATCCTAGGGCCAAGTCAAACGGCTGCACGAGATTCTGGAGCGGGCGGTGGCCACCGCGGAGGTCAAAGATTGGGGGGAGACCCTCAAAAAGACCGTCCACTTTATCAACATCACCCCCAGCCATGCCACGACGTTCTCGCCACATGCCCTCCTCTTTGGGCAACCTCCGCGCGCGGCACTAGGCATGACGCAGCCCCCACTACGGCTGCCGCTGGACCCGGAGCAGCTGCAAGATGGCCGATCGGAGGAGGAGCGGGAGCTGGTGAGGGACAAGGAGGTGCAGGGGTGGTACCGGGCGCAGTGCCAGAAGACGTCTGCGGTGAGGGCCGAGGCACGACTCCGAGCCTCGGTTTCGGCCTGGCGCGGATGCGACGCCGCCAAGCGACGCCTCAATCACGGAGCGATCAAGGAAGGGAACCTGGTGTACCTCCGTCCATTCCCAGGTGTAGGGCGTGAAGTAGAGGAGGCGCGGTAGGTATACCGCGTGGCTGCGGTTGACGCGGGACGAGTATGGCTGGAGGGGTCAGATGGGTTCAATGAGCGGAGTTACCCTGCGACAGAGTTCGTCCTGCTGCCCCCGGCCTGGCAAACACACATACCCGGCACGGGTGGAGAACTCCCTCCGCTGGAGGCACGCAAGGGATCACGGGGATGGCGTGCGGAGGAGGTGCTGGAGCAGTGTGAGACTCGGGTGTCAGAGCAAGAGGAAGCGTGGAGTCAAGAGCCTCAGGAGGAGGAACCAGCGGACGGCTCTGACGTGCAAGAGGTCTCCGTGGGAGGAAGGCAAGCGGGACAGGGGCAGCAAGTGCAAGAATCAAGGGGCCAGCAGCAGGAGGAGCTGCAGGAGCAGCAGGAACAGCAGGAACAGCAGGAGGAGCAGGAGCAGCAGCAGGAACGGCAACAACAGACAGGNTCCTACTGCCCCCGGCCTGGCAAACACACATACCCGGCACGGGTGGAGAACTCCCTCTGCTGGAGGCACGCAAGGGATCACAGGGATGGCGTGCGGAGGAGGTGCTGGAAAACTGTGAGACTCAGGTGTCAGAGCAAGAGGAAGCGTGGAGTCAAGAGCCTCAGGAGGAGGAACCAGCGGACGGCTCTGACGTGCAAGAGGTCTCCGTGGGAGGAAGGCAAGCGGGACAGGGGCAGCAAGTGCAAGAATCAAGGGGCCAGCAGCAGGAGGAGCTGCAGGAGCAGCAGGAACAGCAGGAACAGCAGGAGGAGCAGGAGCAGCAGCAGGAACGGCAACAACAGACAGGATCACAACAAACGGGCAGCGGAGACATGACCCCAGGAGTGTCCACCGACACTCCACATAAGAGTGCACCCATGAGCCCCCGCAACCTGGCGACCTACACGGGCCCATGTGCGGTCTGTGGGGAAAACCTGCCTGAGGAGGTGCTCTTGAAGGTCGTCTGCCGCGTCTGCGGCCAATCGGTGCACCAGGGGCTGGCCAAAAGCTGCATCGGGCTGAACCGCACTTGTCTGCGATGCATCAGTGAGGGCCGAGAGGAGGAGGCGGAGCAGAAAAAAGAAGGGGACGGCGGAGCCGGCCCAGACGTTGGGGAAGGAGAGGCACGTGGAAGAGGGGACCCGGAGGAAGAGGAGGAGGAGGAAGAGGAAGAGGAGGCAGGGGCACGGCAAGGGCCCCGCACGACCACAGGGGCCACAAGGCGGCGGTGGCAAGAGGAAGGCCAGATGGCGGCGGCGGAAAAGGCGCGGAAGGAGAAGGAACACCAGACGTGTGCCCAATGTGGGCACCGCTGGGGGAGGCGGGTGCAGGACTGCGAAGGTTGCCAGCGCAGGATATGTGAGCGATGCCTGGAGCAGCCGCGGAACGACAAAGGGGAGCGCAGCGGACCAAAGAAATGCAGACGGTGCCGCCAAGAGATAGAGCACCAGAGCGGGGTGCGGAAGCCGCCGCGGGTGACCGCGGAAGGGGAGGAGGTGGACTCGGAATACGAGGAGGAGCAAGAATCACCCAAAGCAGCCGTGGAGAACTACCCCACCTGCATGAAAGCCGTCAGCGAGGGAAGACACTGCACCCACTGCCATAGGATGGCCCATCAGAGCTGCCTCGTGACGGGAAGCTCGGTTTGGGCGGGGCAATGCCACAAATGCATGGGGATGGCAGTCGTGGAAGGAGGGGCTTCGCTATCCTACGACACCGAGACCTTGGCCCCACTCTGCACAGGATGCAAAGCAGATCTGACCGAGTTCGGCAAACCATGCAAGATGTGTCAGACTATGTGCCACCTGTGGTGTGGAGAGCGCGGGAAGGAAGGCATCTGGACCTGTAGCAGTTGTCGCAACAAGCCGCGGAGGATCAAGTGGAAGTTTGCCAACAGACGTACCTGCACTAGAGACAACTGCTTTGGTCGGCTTGAGGGGACAGTTTATCGATGCGAACAATGCAGAGGCATTGCGCATGAGTCCTGCGCCAAAGAAGTGGGGCGGAGCAGCGAGGGCAAGAGGATCTACGTTGTGCGGAGCAGCGATGCTCGAGCTCCAAGATGTACGAACGCGCGCCACACTGTTCCTCATGCAAGAAGTTGGTCGACGCGCCCACGATTGGGGCGCGGTGCGAAGGATGCAGACTCCTCGTTCACGATGAGTGCGCGGTGAAGCTCTAGCGGAAGGGAGGGGTGGTGGACAAGTACTGCATGCCGTACTAGGAACAATACTGCCCCAGACTCACAAGTACTTCAAGAGGAAGACACGCTGAGAGAATCTGGGGCAGCGTCTTGAAAAGGGGGGGTTGGGGGCATCAGTTTCAAGCACAATTCTGCCACAGCTCCGCAGAAGAGGCCACCCGCAGGAAGGGAATCGGGGCAGCCTAAGATCCGCGCGCAGGATTCTTGCTCCCGCGGATGCGGTCGAGCGAGGGGTAGCGCGGGGCCCAGGGGAGACGGAGACCATAGTGCTTGCAGGAGGGCCGCCGCGGGCTAACACAATTGGCCTGCGGCGGCTCCTCTAATACAAGCACTAGTGACGAGGCGGGAAGCGGTGGCGGGAAAATCCCCGGTGCAAGAAGAACAGGGGCTTCGTCCGCAGCAGGATCCGCAGCTACTGACAATGCACAGGCAGGGCATCGGTGGGACCGAGCAATCAGCGGAGAAAACACCCAATCAGCATGAGCGACCCAGCATTGATCACGGAGGAGCTCCTGGAGACGCACCGCGAAAGATGAAGATTCAAGGAAGAACTCGAAGAACCGTGTGCACGAGCCGCGGATGAAGAAAGTAACCAGCAGAAGATAGGCAGTGTTTGTGTGGGTGTGTGGTTGGGGACGAGACCCACGGTGCGTAGCCGCACCGCGTGGAGTCCAAGTAGAAGGAAGTAGGATGATGTGAGAGGGATGAGACCGACGGTGTGTGAACACACCTTGTGGAATCCCAAGTAGAAAAGGGCCTCACTAGCAGTAGCACAAGTGCAACTCAGTCTTGCTTGCTTCTCGAGCATTCCGTGTACTCAGCATTACAAGGTTTCATCAAAGACGTTTTACCCGCTCATCTGTGTTCTCCGACCAATGCCCACTTGCCTTCCGTCGCTCTTAAAGTCCGGTCCACGGACTGGGGGACTAAGTGCGTGAAGAACCAAAAGTCCGAGTGGAGTCAGCTGCCGTCAGTGTCCCTTGCTTACACCCGTCCGTGGAACGAGGATTCCGCGGAAAGGAGTCGGACGCCACGGGGTGGTGGACTCCCGGATGGGAAGAAGTGGACCGCGGAGCGACACACATCGGTGAGGTCCCTGCGCAGAGGTCCAGACCTGTGGTCCGCGAAGTTGCTCACTGTCTGAAGTTGACGCGTAAGTGTCGCTACCTATCTGACGTGCATAGTGGTGGTGGGGAAAGTGCCTCATCCACGGAATAGCGCGGAGCGCAGGCATCCGCAGAGAAAATCAAGGGCGCGACGAAATTGGGGGCATCACAACGACCTTCAATAAGTAGTGGCACGGTGTGGCTACCATGTGCAATGACCAACCAACGTATGCCTATGTAACTGACCATAACCAAAGAATGTCACTATGTGTGGTCAACTTTGACAACTCATAACACAAGTCACAAATGGTCAGAGGGGGAAACAATGATTTGTAAACACTAGTTATCGACTAGCAAGTACGAAGACCTTCAATATGCAGTGGCATAGTGTGGCTACCATGCACAGTGACCAACCAAAGTATGCATATGTCACTAACCATGACCAAAGAATTTAACTTCATGTGGTCAACGTTGACAACTCACAACAAGAGTCACAAATAGTCAGAGGGAGTAACAATGGTGTGGGAATACTAACTATCAACTAGAAAGCATAAAGACATTCAAAACATAGTGACACGGCATGGTAACGATGTACAGTGGCAACCCAAAGTACGCATATACCAAAAACCATGACCAATATAATTTCACACAGTGTGGTCAACGTTGAAAACTCATAACAACAGTCACAAATGGTCGAAGGGGGAAACAATGGGTTGGCAACACTAGTCTTCAACTAGCAAGTACAAAGACCTTGAAGAAGTAGTGGCACGGTGTGGCTAGCGTGCACAATGACCAACCAAAGGATACATACGTCACTGACTATGACCTTAGAAGTCCACTATGTGTGGTCAACATTGACAACTCATAACACGAGTCACAAATGGTCAGAGGGAGAGACAATGGGTTGGGAACCATATGTAGCAGCTAGAAGGGACAACGAACTTCGATAAGTGGTAGCACGGTGTGGCTACTATGCACACCGAACAACCAGACTAGGCATATGTCACTGACCATGACCAAAGAATTTCAATATGTATGGTCAACGTTCACAGCCCATAACACGAGTCATAAATGGTAAGAGGGGGAAACAATGGTTTCGTAATATTAGTTTTCAACTAGCAAGTACAACGACCTTCAATAATTAGTAGCACGGTGTGGCTACCATGCACAATGACCGACCAAAGTAGGCATATGTACTGCCTTTGACCAAAGAAATCCGCAGTGTGTGGTCAACGTTGACAACTCAGAACACGAGTCACAAATGGTCTGAGGGGGGACGATGGATTGAGAACACCTGGTATAAAATAGTAAGCACAAGGACCTTCAATAAGTAGTTGCACGGTGTGGCTACCATGTACAACGACCAACCAATGTAGGCATATATCAATGACCATGACCAAAGAATGTCACTATGTGTGGTCAAATTTGACAACTCATAATACGAGTCACAAATGGTTTGAGGGGGAACCAATGGTTTGTGAATACTAGTTATCGACTAGCAAGTACAAAGACATTCAATATGCAGTGGCACGGTGTGGCTACCATGCATTGTGACCAACCAAAGTATGCATATGTCACTGACCATGACCAAAGAATTTCACTTCATGTGGTCAACGTCGACAACTCGCAACAAGAGTCACAGATAGTGAGAGGGGGTAACAATGGTTTGGGGACACCAGCTATCAATTAGAAAGCACAAAAACCTTCAATACGTAGTGACACGACGTGGCAACCATGTACAGTGACAAACCAAAGTAGACATATGCCACTAACCATGACCAAAAGCATTTCACAGTGTGTGGTAAACGTTGAAAACTCATAACACGAGTCAGAAATGGTCAGGGGGGGAAACAATGGGTTGGGAGCACTATTTATCAACTAGCAAGTACAAAGACCTTCAACAAGTAGTGACATGGTGTGTCTAGCATGCACAGTCATCAACCAAGGGATGCATACATCACTGACTATGACCAAAGAAGTCCGCTATGTGTGTTCAACATTGACAACTCATAACACGAGTCAAAAATGGTCAGAGGGAGAGACAATGGATTTGGAACCCTATGTATCGACTATAAAGGACAAAGAACTTCAATACGTAGTGGCACGGTGTGGCTACTATGCACACCGAACAACCAAACCAGGCATATGTCACTGACCATGACCAAAGAATTTCAATATGGGTGGTCAACGTTCACAACCCATACCACGAGTCACAAATGGTCAGAGGGGGAAACAATGGTTTTGGGATATTAGTTTTCAACTACCAAGTACAATGACCTTCAATAAGTAGTAGCACGGTGTGGCTACCATGCACAATGACCGACCAAAGTAGGCATGTGTTCTGCCTTTGATCCAAGAAATCCACTATGTGTGGTCAACGTTGACAACTCATAATACGAGTCACAAATGGTCAGAGGGGGAAACGATGGTTTGGGAACACCAAGTATCAACTAGCAAGAACAAGGACCTTCAATAAGTAGTGGCACGGTGTGGCTACCATGTACAATGACCAACCAAAGTAGGCATATGTCACTGACATGACCAAATAATATCACTATGTGTGGTCAACTTTGACAACTTATAACACGATTCACAAATGGTCAGAGGGGGAAACAATGGTTTGTGAATACTAGTCATCGACTAGCAAGTACAAAGACCTTCAATATGTAGTGGCACAGTGTAGCTACCATGCACAGTGACCAGCCAAAATATGCATGTCACTGACCATGACCAAAGAAGGTCACTTCATGTGGTCAACGTTGACAACTCACAACAAGAGTCACAGATAATGAGAGTAGGTAACAATGCTTTGGGAATACTAGCTATCAACTATAAAGCACAAAGATCTTCTATGCCTAGTGACACAGCGTGGCAACCATGAACAGTGACAAACCAACGTAGGCATATGCCACTAACCATAACCAAAAGAATTTCACAGTGTGTGGTCAACGTTGAAAACTCATAACACGAGTCACAAATGTTCAGAGGAGGAAACAATGGATTAGGAACATTAGTTATCAACTAGCAAGTTCAACGACCTTCAAAAAGTAGTAGCACGGTGTGGCTAGCATGCATAGTGACCAACCAAAGGATGCATACATCACTGACTATGACCAAAGAAGTCCACTATGTGTGGTTGGCACGATGTGGCTACTATGCACACCGAATGACCAAACTAGGCATATGTCACTGACCATGACCAAAGAACTTCAACATGGGTGGTCAACGTTCACAACCCATAACACGAGTCACAAATGGTCAGAGGGGGAAACAATGGTTTCGGAATATTAGTTTTCAACTAGCAAGGACAACGACTCTCAATAAGTAGTAGCAGGGTGTGGCTAAAATGCACAATGACCGACCAAAGTAGGCATATGTACTGACTGTGACCAAAGAAATAAACTGTGTGTGGTCAACGTTGACAATTCATAATACGAGTCACAAATGGTCAGAGGGGGGAACGATGGTTTGGGAACACCAGGTATCAACTAGCAAGAACAAGGACATTCAATGAGTAGTGGCATGGTGTGGCTACCATGTACAATGACCAACCAAAGTAGTCATATGTCACTGACCATGACCACAGAATGTCACTCTGTGTGGTCAACATTTACAACGTATAACACGAGACAAAAATGGTCAGTGGGGGAAACAATGGTTTGTGAATACTAGTTATCAACTAGCAAGTACAAAGACCTTCAATATGTAGTGGCACAGTGTGGCTACCATGCACAGTGACCAGCCAAAACATGCATATGTCACTGACCATGACCAAAGTATTTCACTTCGTGTGGTCAACGTTGACAACTCACAACAAGAGTCACAGAGAGTCAGAGGGGGTAACAATGATTTGGGAGCAATAGTTATCAACTAGGAAGCACAAAGACCTTCAATACATAGTGAAACGACGTGGAAACCATGTACTTTGACAAACCAAAGTAGGCATATGCCACTAACCATGAACAAAAGAATTTCACAGTGTGTGGTCAACGTTGAAAACTCATAACACGAGTCACAAATGGTCAGAGGGAGACACAATGGGTTGGGAACACTAGTTATCAACTAGCAAGTACAAAGACATTCAACAAGTAGTGGCACGATGTGGCTAGCGTGCACAGTGACCAGCCAAAGGATGCATACGTCACTGACTATGACCAAAGAAGTCTACAATGTGTGGTCAACATTGACAACTCATAACACGAGTCACAAATTGTCGGAGGGATAGACAACAGATTGGGAACCATATGTAGCGACTAGGAAGGACAAAGAACTTCAATACGAAGTGGCACGGTGTGGCTACGATGCACACCAAACAACCAAACTAGGCATATGTCACTGACCATGACCAAAGAATTTCAATATGGGTGGTCAATGTTCACAACCAATAACATGATTCACAAATGGTCAGAGGTTGAAACAATGGTTCCGGGATATTAGTTTTCAACTAGCAAGTACAATGACCTTCAGTAAGTACTAGCACGGTGTGGCTACCATGCACAATGACCATCCAAAGTAGACGTATATACTGCCTTTGACCAAAGAGATCCACTGTGTGTGGTCAACGCTGACAGCTCATGATACGAGTCACAAATGGTCACAGGGGGGAACGATGGTTTGGGAATACCAGGTATCAACAAGCAAGCACAAGAACCTTCAATAAGTAGTGGCACGGTGTGGCTACCATGTACAAGGACCAACCAAAGTAGGCATATGTCACTGACCATGACCAAAGAATGTCACTATGTGTGGTCAACTTTGACAACTCATAACATGAGTCACAATTGGTCAGAGGAGGAAACAATGGTTTTTGAATACTAGTTATCGACTGGCAAGTACAAAGACCGTCAATATGTAGTGGCACAGTGTGGCGACTATGCACACCAAACAACCAAACTAGGCATATGTCACTGACCATGACCAAAAAATTTCAAGATGGGTGGTCAACGTTCACAACCCATAACATGAGTCTCAAATGGTCAGAGGGGGAAACAATGGTTGCGGAATATTAGTTTTCAACTAGCAAGTACAACGACCTTCATAATTAGTAGCACGGTGTGGCTACCATGCACAATGACCGACCAAAGTAGGCATATGTACTGCCTTTGACAAAAGATATCAGCAGTGTGTGGTCAACGTTGACAATTCATAATACGAGTCACTGATGGTCAGAGGGGGGACGATGGTTTGAGGACACCAGGTATCAACTAGCAAGCACAAGGACCTTCAATAAGTAGTGGCACGGTGTGGCTACCATGTAGAATGACCACCAAAGTAGGCATATGTCACTGGCCATGACCAAAGAATGTCATTGTGTGTGGTCAACTTTGACAGCTCATAATACGAGTCACAAATGGTTAGAGGGGGAAACAATGGTTTGTGAATACTAGTTATCGACTAGCAAGTACAAAGACGTTCAATATGCTGTGGCACAGTGTGGCTACCATGCACAGTGACCAACCAAAGTATGCATATGTCACTGACCATGACCAAAGAATTTCACTTCACGTGGTCAAGGTTGACAACTCACAACAAGAGTCACAGATAGTGAGAGGGGGTAACAATTGTTTGGGAACACGATCTATCCACTATAAAGCACAAAGACCTTCAATACGCAGTGACACGATGTGGCAACCATGTACACTGACTAACCAAAGTATGCATATGCCACTAACCATGACCGAAAGAATTTCACAGTGTGTGGTCAACGTTGAAAACCCATAACACGAGTCACAAATGGTCAGAGGGAGAAACAATGGGTTGGAAACACTAGTTATCAACTAACAAGTACAAAGACCTTCAACAAGTAGTGGCACGGTGTGGCTAGCGTGCACAGTGACCAACCAAAGGGTGCATACAACACTGACTATGAACAAAGAAGTCCACAATGTGTGGTCAACATTGACAACTCATAGCATGAGTCACAAATAGCCGGAGGGAGAGACAATGGATTGGGAACCATATTTAGCGACTAGGAAGGACAAATAACTTCAATAAGTAGTGGCCCGGTGTGGCTAATATGAACACCGAACAACCATAGTAGGCATATGTCACTGACCATGACCAAAGAATTTCAATATGGGTGGTCAACGTTCACAACCCATAACATGATTCACAAATGGTCAGAGGGTGAAACAATTGTTTCGGAATATTAGTTTTCAACTAGCAAGTACAACGACCTTCAATAAGTAGTAGCACGGTGTGGCTACCATGCACAATGACCGTTCAAAGTAGGCATATGTACTGCCTTTGACCAAAGCGATCCGCTGTGTGTGGTCAACATTGACAACACATAATACGCGTCACAAATGGTCACAGGGGGGGGAAGATGGTTTGGAAACATCAGGCATTAACTAGCAAGCACAAGAACCTTCAATAAGTAGTGGCACGGTGTGGCTACCATGTACAATGACCAACCAAAGTAGGCATATAACACTGACCATGACCAAAGAATGTCACTATGCGTGGTCAGCTTTGACAACTCACAACAGGAGTCACAAATGGTCAGAGGAGGAAACAATGGTTTGTGAATACTAGTTATTGACTGGCAAGTACATAGACCGTCAATATGTAGTGGCACGGTGTGGCTACCACGCACAGTGACCAACCAAAGTATGCATATGTCACTGACCATGACCAAAGAATTTCACATCATGTGGTCAACGTTGACAACTCACAACAAGATTCACACATAGTCAAAGGGGGTAACAATGGTTTGGGAACACTAGCTATCTACTAGAAAGTGCAAAGACGTTCAATATGAAGTGACACGGCGTGGCAACAATGAACAGTGACAAGCCAACGTAGGCATATGCCACTAAGCATGACCAAACGATTTTCCCAGTGTGTGGTCAACGTTGAAAACTCATAACACGAGTCACAAACAGTCAGAGGGGGAAACAATGGGTTAGGAATACTAGTTATCAACTAGCAAGTACAAATAACTTCAACAAGTAGTGGCACGGTGTGGCTAGCATGCATATTGACCAACCAAAGGATGCATACGTCACTGACTATGACCAAAGAAGTCCACTATGTGTCGTCAACATTGACAATTCATAACACGAGTCACAAATGGTCAGAGGGAGAGACAATGGATTGGGAACCCTATGTAGTGACTAGAAAGGACAAAGAACTTCAATAGGAAGAGGCAAGATGTGGCGACTATGCAGACCAAACAACCAAACTAGGCATATGTCACTGACCATGACCAAAGAATTTCAATATGGGTGGTCAACGTTCACAACCCATAACACGAGTCACAAATGGTCAGAGTGGGAAACAATGGTTCCGAAATATTAGTTTTAAACTAGCAAGTACAACGACCTTTAATAAGTACTACCACAGTGTGGCTACCATGCACAATGACCGCCCAAAGTACGCATATGCTCTGCCTTTGACCAAAGAAATCCGCTGTGTGTGGTCAACGTTGACAACTCATAATACGAGTTACAAATGGTCATAGGGGGGAACGATGGTTTGGGAACACCAGGTATCTACTAGCAAGCACAAGGACCTTCAATAAATAGTGGCACGGTGTGGCTACCATGTATAATGACCAAACAAAGTAAACATATGTCACTGACCATGACAAAAGAATGTCACTTTGTGTGGTCAACTTTGACAACTCATAACACGAGTCACAAATGGTCAGAGGGGGAAACAATGGTTTGTGAATACTAGTTATTGACTAGCAAGTACAAATACCGTCAATATGTAGTGGCACAGTGTGACTACCATGCACAGGGACCAATCAAAGTATGCATGTGTCACCGACCATGACCAAAGATTTCACTTCATGTGGTCAACAATGACAACTCACAACAAGAGTCACACATAGTCAACGGGGGTAACAATGGTTTGGGATGACTAGCTATCAACTAGAAAGCACAAAGACCTTCAATAAGCAGTGACATGGCATGGCAACCATGTACATTGACAAACCAAAGTATGCATATGCCACTAACCATGACCAAAAGAATTTCACAGTGTGTGGTCAACGTTGAAAACTCATAACACGAGTCACAAATGGTCAGAGGGGGAAACAATGGGTTGAGAATAGTAGTTTTCAACTAGAAAGTACAAAGACCCTCAACAAGTAGCGGCACGGTGTGGGTAGTATGCACAGTGACCAACCAAAGGATGCATACGTCACTGACTATGACCAAAGAAGTCCACTATGTGTGGTCAACATTGACAACTCACAACACGAGTCACAAATGGTCAGAAGGAGAGACAATGGTTTGGGAACCCTATGTATCGACTAGAAAGGACAAATAACATTAATACATGGTGGCGCGATGTGGCTATTACGCACACCGAACAACCAAACTAGGCATATGTCACTGACCATGACCAAAGAATTTCAGTATGGGCGGCCAACGTTGACAACCCATAACACAAGTCACAAATGGTCAGAGGGGGAAACAATGGTTTCGGAATATTTGTTTTCAACTAGCAAGGACAATGACCGTCAATAATTAGTAGCACGGTGTGGCTGCCATGCACAATGACCGACCAAAGTAGGCATATGTACTGCCTTTGACCAAAGAAATCTACTGTTTGTGGTCAACGTTGACAACTCATAATACGAGTCACAAATGGTCAGAGGGTAAAACGATGGTTTGGGAACACCCGGTATCAACTAGCAAGCACAAGGAACTTCAATAAGTAGTGGCACGGTGTGGCTACCATGTACAATGACCAGCCAAAGTAGGCATATGTCACTGACCATGACCAAAGAATGTCACAATGTGTGGTCAACTTTGACATCTCATAACACGAGTTACAAATGGTCAGAGGGGAAAACAATGGTTTGTGAATACTAGTCATCGACTAGCAAGTACAAATATCTTTAATATGTAGTGGCACAGTGTGGCTACCATGCACACTGACCAACCAACGTATGCATATGTCACTGACCATTACCAATGAATTTCACTTCATGTGGTGAACGTTGACAACTCACAACAAGAGTCACAGATAGTTAGAGGGAGTAACAACGGTTTGGGAACAGTAGCTATCAAGTAGAAAGCACAAAGATCTTCAATACGCAGTGACACGGCGTGGAAACCATGTACAGTGACAAACCAAAGTAGGCATATGCCACTAACCATGACCAACAGAAATTCACAGTGTGTGGTCAACGTTGAAAACTCATAACACGAGTCACAAATGGTCAGAGGGGGAAACGATGGGTTGGAAACACTAGTTTTTAACTAGCAAGTACAGAGACCTTCAACAAGTAGTGGCACGGTGTGGCTAGCGTGCACAATGACCAACCAAAAGATGCATACGTCACTGACTATGACCAATGAAGTCCACTATGTGTGGTCAACATTGACAACTCATAACACGATTCGCAAATGGTTAGAGGGAGAGACAATGCTTTGGGAACCATATGTGGCGACTAGGAAGGACAAAGAAGTTTGATAAGTAGTGGCACGGTGTGGCTACTATGCACACCGAACAACCAAACTAGGCATATGTCACTGACCATGAGCAAATAATTTCAATATTGGTGGTCAACGTTCATTACCTACAACACGAGTCACAAATGGTCAGAGGGGGGAAACAATAGTTTCGGAATATTAGTTTTCAACTAGCAAAACAACGACCTTCAATAAGTAGTAGCACGGTGTGCATACCATGCACAAGGACCGACCAAAGTAGGCATATGTACTGCCTTTGACCAAATAAATCCGTTGTGGGTGGTCAACGTTGACAACTCATAACACGAGTCACAAATGGTCTGAGGGGGGAACGATGGTTTGGGAACACCAGGTATCAACTAGCAAGCACAAGGACCTTCAATAAGCAGTGGCACGGTGTGGCTACCATGTACAATGACCACTCAAAGTAGGCATATGTCACTGACCATGACCAAAGAATGTCACAATGTGTGGTCAACTTTGACAACTCATAACACGAGTCACAAGTGGCCAGAGGGGGAAACAATGGTTTGTGAATACTAGCTATCGACTAGCTAGTACAAAGACCGTCAATATGTAGTGGCATTGTGTGGCTGCAATGCACAGTGACCAACCAAAGTATGCATATGTCACTGACCATGACCAAGGAGTTTCACTTCATGTGGTCAACGTTGACAACTCACAACAAGAGTCACACATGGTCAAAAGGGGTAACAATTGTTTAGGAACACTAGCTATTTACTAGAAAGCACAAAGACCTTCAATATGTAGTGACACGGCGTGGAAACCATGTACAGTGACAAACCAAAGTAGGCATATGCCACTAACCATGACCAAAAGAAATTCACAATGTGTGGTCAACGTTGAAAACTCATAACACGAGTCACAAATGGTCAGAGGGGGAAACAATGGGTTGGGAACACTAGTTATCAACTAGAAAGTACAAAGACCTTCAAGAAGTAGTTGCACGGTATGGCTAGCGTGCACAGTGACCAACCAAAGGATGCATACGTCACTGACTATGACCAAAGAATTCCACTATGTGTGGTCAACATTGACAACTCATAACACGAGTCACAAATGGTCAGAGGGAGAGACAATGGTTTAGGAACCATGTGTATCGACTAGAAAGGACAAAGAACTTCAAGAAGTAGTGGCACGGTGTGGCTACTATGTACATCGAACAACCAAACTAGGCATATGTCACAGACCATGACCAACGAATTTCAATATGGATGGTCAACGTTCACAACCCATAACACGAGTCACAAATGGCCAGAGGGAGAAACAATGGTTTCGGAATATTAGTTTTCAACTTGCAAGGACAACGAACTTCAATAAGTAGTAGCACAGTGTGGCTACCATGCACAATGACCAACCAAAGTAGGCATATGTACTGCCTTTGACCAAAGAAATCCGCTGTGTGTGGTCAACGTTGACAACTCATAATACGAGTCACAAATGGTCAGAGAGGGGAACGATGGTTTGGGAACACCAGGTATCAACTAGCAAGCACAAGGACCTTCAATAAGTAGTGGTACAGTGTGGCTACCATGTACAATGGCCAACCAACGTAGGCATATGTCACTGACAATGACCAAAGAATGACACACTGGATCAGATCCGCGGTTCCTAGAGTGGATCTGGACTCGCGGAGCCGGATCCACGGCTGGATCTGGATCCGCGGATTCGGATCTGGATCCGCGGATCCATTTTGATCCGCGGATCGTGAGGATCCATGTATGTCAAACACAAGCTTCCACATTTGAGCAAAGAGAAATGCGTAAAATTCATACAGGCATTTTTAGGCACTTCATACTGCTCCATTATCTCCAAACTAAGAGCCACTCAACTTATTATTTGGTACATGCATTGGTATGGCCCAGCCTAACTGTACCATGTCATATGTAAATGTATGTCAAACACTAGCTTCCACATTTGTGCAAGGACATGTGCTGCAAGTTAAGTCATGTAACTGGTCTAATATCAAGTAGAATGTTGTCTGACTATTCAGAATGATGGTGTATAAAACGCAAGCAATAGCAACTACACAATGATATGTGGACATAGTTCTTCGTTCTCCTCTAGCATACTACTGCAGTCACAGACACCTCATGTTGCAATGGCTCTGCATACGCACATGTTCAACTGAAACATGGAGAAGTTGAACCATGGAGAAGCCAAAACATGGAGAAACTGAAATATGGAGAAACGGAAACATTGAGAGTAAATGGTTAGAATGAAATCTAAGTCAATTCACCTCCATAACATCCTCATCACCATTGTCGTCACCTCCTCCTTCTCCCTCGGCCTCCTCCTCCTCGTCCTCATCATTCACAAAAATGCTAAGCCTCTCTAACTCCTCTTCTGCTGCTCCCACCAAGTTGGCTTCCTTTGCTTTGCGCCTCAGCTCGTTGATGCGGTCCTCCTCATCGGCAAACTCTTTAGCCACCGTCCCATGTCAGCTGACAGGGAAGTCCAGGAGGGAGGGCTCGTTGGTCCATGACTTCATCGTCAGCAAGTTCTCCACCGGCAAGTGCGCCAAGGAATGCCTGAAGTCCGTTATGACGTGCCTGCCAAGAGAAAAAAGGCGCTCTTAAGGGGTGGAGGTAGCAGGCACAACATACAAGTCAGCCGCAGCAAGGTGCAATGTTGGAAACTTTCTCCCGAGCTTCCTGAAGTGCTTGAGAACGTGGCACTTTGGACCTTTCTTTGGAATTTTGCTCCATTGCTCTACCTCCTCCTCCAAGGAAGAGGGCGGCTGTACAGCTGCTGCAGGAGCTTCTGGGACTTCAAACATGTCTGCCGTGGGGTCGGCCAGCGCTGCTTCCAACAGCGCATCATCCTCTTCACGCTGCCGCTCTGGTCGTGGACGGAGCTGTCGGCTGCCTGCTGCCATAGACACTACAGTGACGCTGGAGGAAGAAGCTACTGCTGATGCACCTCCTTCTCCCTGTTGCGTGGCCTGAGAGCCCTGTGTTCCAATCACTGCTGCTCCTGCTTCTGCTGCTGCTGCTCTCTGCGCCTCAACCCTCTCTGCATATGGCCGGNTTTGGAATTTTGCTCCATTGCTCTACCTCCTCCTCCAAGGAAGAGGGCGGCTGTACAGCTGCTGCAGGAGCTTCTGGGACTTCAAACATGTCTGCCGTGGGGTCGGCCAGCGCTGCTTCCAACAGCGCATCATCCTCTTCACGCTGCCGCTCTGGTCGTGGACGGAGCTGTCGGCTGCCTGCTGCCATAGACACTACAGTGACGCTGGAGGAAGAAGCTACTGCTGATGCACCTCCTTCTCCCTGTTGCGTGGCCTGAGAGCCCTGTGTTCCAGTCACTGCTGCTCCTGCTTCTGCTGCTGCTACTCTCTGCGCCTCAACCCTCTCTGCATATGGCCGGAGTAAGTGTACCACCTTGAGTTGCAGCTCTGCTGCACTGCTGATGCCCATGAGACGGTGGACCAGTTCGTGGTAGCGCAAGCGAATTCACGGGTCCAGAGCGGTGGCGAGCGCGTGGCGCTCAGACAGCAGGCGTGCGTACCTTTTGAGCTTGCTTTCAGCATCAACCAGGCCCTGGTGAATTTCCAACAGGAGCTGTTCCTTGGCGTTCAGCCGCCCTGCAGCACCCCGCCGCTTTGACTTCTCCTTTGCAGCCAGACCTTTCACCTGCCATTCATTCAGCTTATCCAGCATACTTTCAAAAAAGGGGATGACGAGATTCAGAGTCGGGTACTTGCTGCCAGAGATGTCATCGGTGTAGGCCTTGAATGGCCCCAGGATGAGTGTCAGGAGGGCAATGAGGTTCCACTCCTCACTGGTCGGCTTCAGCATCTCTCCATCCATGCCATAACCGTCCAGCCAGGTGGGGAGCACGCTCTTCAGGTGCAGCACTCTGGCCATCATGTTCAGAGTGCTGTTCCAGCGGGTCTCAGTGTTCAAGTGCAGCGTCTGGAATGAGACGCGAGCAGCGGTTGCCGCATTCATGAGGCTGTGCTCATGCGGAGTGGAGCGTGTTGCAAAACCAGCGATGGCACGTGCTTTGCCAATGATGACGTTCACAGCTGTGATTTTTAGAAGATCATGCACGGCCAAGTTCATTATGTGACCAAGGCACCGGATGTGCCCAGACTTCTCCATGGAACAGTCAAACGGAATCACATGATTGTCAATCATGCTGTTGTTTGTGCTTTTGTTGTCAACAGTCAAGCAGAACACTCTGTCCCATAGACCCCAAGCCTTGAGAGCAGCTGAGAACACCTCAAACAGGTTCACTGCGGTGAGACTGTCGGGCACAGTAGGAAAGGACAGGGCAATGGTCTTGATAGACCCGTTTTCCATCCAATGTGCCGTAACCCCCAAGTACTTCATCCTGTTCTCCCCTATCCACCCGTCAGTGGTAAAACTGATTGCAGAAGTTACCTCCATGAACATCTTCTTGATGCGGGCACGGAACGCCGCAGCTGCGATCACGATCTGCCGCGAAATCGTCGTCTGGCCCGGCAACGTTGCAGCTGGATTGGCGTGCCAGAAAGCCTGCTACAGCCACGTCGACTCCATGGCGAGGAAGCTCACATTCTTGTCGATGACTTGCTTCCAGATACATGTCTGAAAGTACTTCTTGTCAAACGTTGTGCCGACCGCCGCCACTCCGCGTGCGATGACTGTGTTCTCGGGATTCACCTCCAGCACGTTCTCGCTCACGTTCACTGCTGCCAGGGTTGCTTTCTTCAGGTCATGCTGCGCCTGCAACTCCTTCAGGCGTTTCCAGATCTTGTTATGCTTGATGCGGAGATGCTTCCACATGTTCGAGGTGCACCCTTGCTTGCATGAGAAGGTTTTTGTGCAGGAGTTGCACTTGGCTTGCGGGTCATCCGGAGGAGAGTCGGCGAGCTTAGTGAACTTGGTCCAGATGACCGAGGGCTCACCAGAACCGCGCTTGCACTTTTCGTCGGCATCGACTTCCTGCTCCTCATCGCTGTCACCCTCATCGTCATCATCGTCATCTGCAGCACGGTGGTCGGCAGGCGCGGCTGAACAGGCCTCGACAGCCATGGCGTCCAGTGCGCCGGGCACAGAATGTGCCCGACACTAGGGCTCACGAGCGCCTAAGGCACGCGAGCACCTAAGGCACACGTAATGACGCTTAGCAGAGCATAGCGTGTAGAGTGGTGTCTCTTGGCAATCAACACCACTCCACAGCAAGCGTCGCTTGCTGTGTGGTTGCGCCGCTTGCATCGGGACACCTCCAAAAACAGAGATAGAACCTAAAAAATTATCAACGGCCAAGAAAATGTCAAGCAAGTTAACGAATGAACCATCTGTTCAGGCAAAAAACGGATACAAAACGCAGAAATTATACCATATGGTATATTGCAAACCAGCGGGTTTGCGGTATTGAGTATGGTTGAATCCGTGACGCAATTACGGATTTAAAAAGAACCACAGAGGGTGGAAGTATCTTCCGAGGTTGACACGTCGGTGGACTGTGGATGTACTAGAATATCCTCCGATTGAGTGTCGAGCAAGTTAACGAATGAACTCGCTGTTTAGAGAGCAACCAGCAACATAATGCAGGCATTAAACCATATTGAATACCCCAAACCTGCCGCGGGTTTGCGGTATTGAATATGGTTGAGACCGTGACGCGAGTTATCCTCAACATGAATTCAAAGGTGGTGGAGTGCCCACCGCGCATGATGTGTATGAGGTACGTATAATCGGCCAAGTGGTGATGCTCATCCACGTCGGTGAGGTCCTGGATGACATGTCATCATAGACATTAGACAGGCCAGTGGTACGATGCCAACTGGTGTGAGGTGGACCTATCTCATCTCCAAGTGTACGCATGCCGCAGAGTGACTATGCGATTGTCGTTGTGGTCGATCTGGATCTCGTGGGTTTTCTCTTCCCCCCCCCCCATCCCCCCCCCCCGGGGG
>SZWC01006278.1:0-12974 GCA_023375785.1 Penium margaritaceum | reverse complement strand
GATAGATCCGGATCCGCGGATCGATCCGAGATCTGGGATCCTCGAGTCAGATCCGCGGATCCATGGATTCTGTGTGCACCCTTACTACTATGCACATCGAACAACCAAACTAGGCATATGTCACAGACCATGACCAAAGAATTTCAATATGGATGGTCAACGTTCACAACCCATAACACGAGTCACAAATGGTCAGAGGGAGAAACAATGGTTTCGGAATATTAGTTTTCAACTTGCAAGGACAACGACCTTCAATAAGTAGTAGCACAGTCTGGCTACCATGCACAATGACCAACCAAAGTAGGCATATGTACTGCCTTTGACCAAAGAAATCCGCTGTGTGTGGTCAACGTTGACAACTCATAATACGAGTCACAAATGGTCAGAGTGGGGAATGATGGTTTGGGAACACCAGGTATCAAATAGCAAGCACAAGGACCTTCAATAAGTAGTGGCACAGAGTGGCTACCATGTACAATGACCAACAAACATAGGCATATGTCGCTGACAATGACCAAAGAATGACACTATGTGTGGTCAACTTTGACAACTCATAACACAAGTCACAACTGGTCAGAGGGGGAAACAATGATTTGGAAACACTAGTTTTCGACTAGCAAGCACGAAGACCTTCAATATGCAGTGGCATAGTGTGGCTATCATGCACAGTGACCAACCAAAGTATGCATATGTCACTGACCATGACCAAAGAAGTTCACTTCATGTGGTCAACATTGAGAACTCACAACAAGGGTCACACATAGTCAAAGGGGGTAACAATGGATTGGGAACACTAGCTATCAACTGGAAAGCGCAAAGACCTTCAATACATAGTGACACAGCGTGGCAACCATGTACAGCAACAACCCAAAGTAGGCATATGCCACTAACCATGACCAACAGTATTTCACAGTGTGTGGTCAACGTTGAAAACTCATAACACGAGTCACAAATGGTCAGAGGGGGAAACAATGGTTGGAAACATTAGTTATCAACAAGCAAGTACAAAGACCTTCAACAAGTAGTGGCACGGTGTGGCTTGCGTGCACAGTGACCAACCAAAGGATGCATACGTCACTGACTATGACCAAAGAAGTCCACTATGTGTGGTCAACATTGACAACTCATAACACGAGTCAAAAATGGTCAGAGGGGGAGACAATGGTTTGGGAACCCTGTGTATTGATTTGAAAAGACAAGGAACTTCAATAAGTAATGGCACGGTGTGGCTACTATGCACACCGAGCAACCAAACTAGGCATATGTCACAGAACATGAACAAAGAATTTCAATATGGGTGGTCAATGTTCACAACCCATAACACGAGTCACAAATGGTCAGAATGGGAAACAATGGTTTCGGAATATTAGTTTTCAACTAGCAAGGAGAATGACCTTCAATGAGTAGTAGCACAGTGTGGCTACCATACACAATGACCAACCAAAGTAAGCATATGTACTGCCTTTGACCAAAGAAATCCGCTGTGTGGTCAACGTTGACAACTCATAATTCGAGTCACAATTGGTCAGAGGGGGGAACGATGGTTTGGGAACACCAGGTATCAACTAGCAAGCACAAAGATCTTCAATAAGTAGTGGCACGGTGTGGCTACCATGTACAATGACCAACCAACATAGGCATATGTCACTGACCATGACCAAAGAATGTCACTATGTGTGGTCAACTTTGACAACTCATAACACGAGTCGCAAATGGTCAGAGGGGGGAAATGGTTTGTGAATACTAGTTATTGACTAGCAAGTACGAAGGCCTTCAATATGCAGTGGTGGCTACCATGCACAGTGACCAACCAAAGTATGGATATGTCACTGACCATGACCAAAGAATTTCACATCATGTGGTCAACGTTGACAACTCACAACAAGAGTCACAAATAGTCAGAGGGGGTAACAATGGTTTGGGAACACTAGCTATCAACTAGAAAGCACAAAGACCTTCAATACGTAGTGACACGGCGTGGCAACCATGTACTTTGACAAACCAAAGTACGCATATGCCACTAACCATGCCCAAAAGAATTTCACAGTGTGTGGTCAACATTGAAAACTCATAACGAGAGTCACAAATGGTCAGATGGGGAAACAATGGATTTGGAACACTAGTTATCAACTGGCAAGTACAAAGACCTTGAACAAGTAGTGGCATGATGTGGCTAGCGTGCACAATGACCAGCCAAAGGATACATACGTCACTGACTATGACCTTAGAAGTCCACTATGTGTGGTCAACAACAACTCATAACACGAGTCACAAATAGTCAGAGGGAGAGACAATGGTTTGGGAACCATATGTAGCGACTAGGAAGGACAACGAACTTTTATAAGTAGTGGCACGATGTGGCTACTATGCCCACCGAACAACCAAACTAGGCATATGTCACTGACCATGACCAAAGAATCTCAATATGGGTGGTCAATGTTCACAACCCATAACACGAGTCACAAATGGTCAGAGGGGGAAAAATGGTTTTGGAATATTAGTTTTCAACTAGCAAGTACAACGACCTTCAATAATTAGTAGAACAGTGTGGCTACCATGCACAATGACTGACCAAAGTAGGCATATGTACTGCCTTTGACCAATGAAATCCGTAGTGTGTGGTCAACGTTGACATCTCAGAATACGAGTCACAAAAGGTCAGAGGGGGGATGATGGTTTGAGAACACCAGGTATCAACTAGCAAGCACAAGGACCTTCAATAAGTAGTGGCACGGTGTGGCTACCATGTACAATGACCAACCAAAGTAGGCATATGTCACTGACCATGACCAAATAATGTCACTATGTGTGGTCAACATTGACAACTCATAATACGAGTCACAAATGGTCAGAGGGGGAAACAATGGTTTTTGAATACTAGTTATCAACTTGCAAGTACAAGGACATTCAATATGCAGTGGCACGGTATGGCTACCATGCACAGTGACCAGCCAAAGTATGCATATGTCACTGACCATGACCAAAGAATTTCACTTCATGTGGTCAACGTTGACAACTCACAACAAGAGTCGCAGATAGTGAGATGGGGTAACAATGGTTTGGGAACACTATCCATCAACTAGAAAGAACACAGATCTTCAATACGTAGTGACACGACGTGGCAACCATGTACAGTGACAATCCAAAGTATGGATATGCCACTAAACATGACGAAAAGAATTTCACAGTGTGTGGTCAACGTTGAACATTCATAACACGAGTCACAAATGGTCAGAGGGGGAAAAAGAGGGTTGGAAACACTAGTTATCAACTAGCATGTACGAAGACATTCAACAAGTAGTGGCACGGTGTGGCTAGCGTGTACAGTGACCAACCAAAGGATGCATACGTCACTGACTATGACCAATTAAGTCCACTATGTGTGGTCCACACTGATAACTCATCACACGAGTCACAAATGGTCAGAGGGAGAGACAGTGGATTGGGAACTATATGTAGCGACTCGGAAGGACAACGAACTTCAATAAGTAGTGGCACGGTGTGGCTACTATACATACCGAACAACCAAACTAGGCATATGTCACTGACCAGGACCAGAGAATTTCCATATGGGTGGTCAACGTCCACAACCCATAACAAGAGCCACAAATGGTCAGAGGGTGCAACAATGGTTTCAGAATATTAGTTTTCAACTAGCAAGTACAACGACCTTCAATAAGTAGTAGCACGGTGTGGCTACCATGCACAGTGACCGACCAAAGTAGGCATAAGTACTGCCTTTGACCAAAGAGATCCGCTGTGTGTGGTCAACGTTGATAACTCATGATACGAGACACACATTGTCACAGGGGGGACGATGGTTTGGGAACACCAGGTATCAACTAGCAAGCACAAGGACTAGTTATCAACTAGCAAGTACAAATACCTTCAATATGTAGTGGCACAGTGGGGCTACCATGCACAGTGACCAACCCAAGTATGCGTATGTCACTGACCATGACCAAAGAATTTCGCTTCATGTGGTCAACGTTGACAACGCACAACAAAAGTCACACATAGTCAGAGGGGGTAACAATGGTTTGGGAACACTAGCTATCAACTAGAAAGCACAAAGCCCTTTAATACGTAGTGACACGGTGTGGCAACCATGTACATTGACAAACCAAAGTAGGCATATGCCACTAACCAAGACCAACAAAATTTCACAGTGTGTGGTCAACGTTGAAAACTCATAACACGAGTCACAAATGGTCAAAGGGGGACACAATGGGTTGGGAGCACTAGTTATCAACTAGCAAGTACAAAGACCTTAATCAAGTAGTGGCACGGTGTGGCTAGCATGCACAGTGACCAACCAAATGATGCATACGTCAATGACTATGACCAAAGAAGTCAACTATGTGTCGTCAACATTGACAACTCATAACACGAGTCACAAATGGTCAGAGGGAGAGACAATGGATTGCAAACCCTATGTATCAACTAGAAAGGAAAAAGAACTTCAATAAGAAGTGGCACGGTGTGGCTACTATGCACACTGAACAACTAGACTAGGCATATGTCATTGACCATGACCAAAGACTTTGAATATGGGTGGTCAATGTTCACAACCCATAACATGAGTCAGAAATGGTTAGTGGGTGAAACAATGGTTTTGGAATATTAGTTTTCAAGTAGCAAGTACAACGACCTTCAATAAGTAGTAACACGGTGTGGCTACCATGCACAACGACCAACCAAAGTAGGCATATGTACTTCCGTTGACCAAAGAAATCCGCTGTGTGTGGTCAACATTGACAACTCATAATACGAGTCACAAAGGGTCAGAGTGGGGAACGATGGGTTGGGAATACCAGGTATGAATTAGCAAGCACAATGACTTTCAATAAGTAGTGGCACGGTGTGGCTACCATGTACAATGACCAACAAATGTAGGCATATGTCACTTACCATGACCAAAGAATGTCACTGTGTATGGTCAACTTTGACAACTCATAACACGAGTCACAATTTGTCAGAGAGGGAAACAATGGTTTGTGAATACTAGTTATCGACTAGCCAGTACAAAGACCGTCAATATGTAGTGGCACAATGTGACTACCATGCACAGTGACCAACCAAAGTATGCATATGTCACTGACCATGACCAACGAATTTCACTTCATGAGGTCAACATTGACAACTCACAACAAGAGTCACACATAGTCAATGGAGGTAACAATGGTTTGGGAACACTAGCAATCAACTAGAAAGCACAAAGACCTTCAATACGTAGTGACATGGCGTGGCAACCATGTAAAGTGACAAACCAAAGTAGGCACATGCCACTAACCATGACCATAAGAATTTCACAGTGTGTGGTCAATGTTGAAAACTCATAACACGAGTCACAAATGGTCAGAGGGGGAAACAATGGGTTGGGAACACTAGTTATCAACTAGCACGTACAAAGACCTTCAACAAGTAGTGGCGCGTTGTGGCTAGCGTGCATAGTGACCAACCAAAAGATGCATATGTCACTGACTATGACCAAAGAAGTCCACTATGTGTGGTCAACATTAACAACCCATAACACGAGTCACAAATGGTCGGAGGGAGAGATAATGGTTTTGGAGTCCTATGTATCAACTAGAAAGGACAAAGAACCTCAATACGTGGTGCCACGGTGTGGCTACTATGCACACCGAACAACCAAACTAGGCATATGTCACTGACCATGACCAAATAATTTCAGTATGGGTGGTCAATGTTCACAACCCATAACACGAGTCACAGATGGTCAGAGGGGGAAACAATGGTTTCGGAATATTTGTTTTCAAAAAGCAAGGACAACGACCTTCAATAATGTGTAGCACGGTGTGCCTGCCGTGCAAAATGACCGAACAAAGTAGGCATATGTACTGCCTTTGACCAAAGAAATCCGCTGTGTGTGGTCAACGTTGACAACTCATAATACGAGTCACAAATGGTCAGATGGGGGAACGATGGTTTGCGAACACCGCGTATCAACTAGCAAGCACAAGGACCTTCGTTAAGTGGTGGCACGGTGTGGCTACCATGTATAATGACCAACCAACATAGGCAAATGTCACAGACCATGACCAAAGAATGTCACTATGTGTGGTCAACTTTGACAGCTCATAACATGAGTCACACATGGTCAGAGGGAGAAACAATAGTTTTTTAATACTAGTTATCAACTAGCAACGTTGACAACTCACAACACGAGTCACAAATGGTCAAAGACCTTCAATATGTAGTGGCACAGCGTGGCTACCATGCACAGTGACCAACCAAAGTATGTATATGTCACTGACCATGACCAAAGAATTTCACTTCATGTGGTTAACGTTGACAACTCACAACAAGAGTCACAGATAGTCAGAGGGGGTAAAAATGGTTTGGGAACACTAGCTATGAACCAGAAAGCAGAAATATCTTCAATACGTTGTGACACGGCGTGGCAACCATGTACAGAGACAAACCAAAGTAGGAATATGCCACTAAGAATGACCAAAAAAATTCACAGTTTGTGGTCAACGTTGAAAACCCATAACACGAGTCACAAATGGTCAGAGGGGGGAACAATGGGTTGGGACCACTAGTTATCAACTAGCAAGTACATATACCTTCACTAAGTAGTGGTACGGTATGACTAGCGTGTACAGTGACCAACGAAAGGATGCATGTCACTGACAATGACAAAAGAAGTCCACTATGTGTGGTCAACATTGACACCTCATAACACGAGTCACAACTGGTCAGAGGGAGAGACAATAGTTTGGGAACCCTATGTATCGACTAGAAAGGACAAAGAACTCCAAAACATGGTGGCACGATGAGACTACTGTGCACACCTAACAACCACACTAGGCATATGTCACTGACCATGACCAAATAATTTCAATATGGGTGGTCAACGTTCACAACCCATAACACGGGTCACAAATGGTCCGAGGGGGAAACAATGGTTTAGGAATATTATTTTTCAACTAGCAAGTACAACAACCTTCAATACTTAGTGACACGGTGAGGTTACCATGCACAATGACCGACCAAAGTAGGCATATGTACTGCCTTTGACCGAAGAAATCCGTTGTGTATGGTCAACGTTGACAACTCATAATACAACTCACAAATGGTCAGAGGGGGGGACGATGGTTTGGGAACACCAGGTATGAAATAGCAAGCACAAGGACCATCAATAAGTAGTGGCACGGTGTGGCTACCATGTACAATGACCAACCAAAGTAGGCATATGTCTCTGACCATGACCAAAGAATGTCACTATGTATGGTCAACTTTGACAACTCATAACACGAGACACAAATGGTAAGAGGGGGAAACAATTGGTTGGGAACACTAGTTATCAACTAGCAAGTAGACAGATTTTCAACAAGTAGTGGCACGGTGTGGCTAGCGTGCACAGTGACCAACCAAAGGATGCATACCTCACTGACTATGACCAATGAAGTCCACAATGTGTGGTCAACATTGAAACCTCATAAGATGAGTCACAAATGGTCAGAGGGGGAGACAATGGACTAGGAACCATGTGTAGCGACTAGGAAGGACTAGGAACTTCAATAAGTAGTGGCAATGTGTGGCTACTATGCACACCGAACAACCAAACTAGGCACGTGTCACTGACCAGGACCAAAGAATTTCAATATGGGTGGTCGATGTTCACAACCCATAACACAAGTCACAAATGGTCAGAGGGTGAAACAATGGTTTCGGAATATTAGTTTTCAACTAGCAAGTACTACGACCTTCAAAAAGTAGTAGCACGGTGTGGCTACCATGCACAATGACTGACCAAATTAGGCATATTTACTGTCTTTGACCAAAGAGATCCGCTGTGTGTGGTCAACGTTGACAACTCATGATACGAGTCACAAATGGTCACAGGGGGGAACAATGGTTTGTGAACACCAGGTATCAACTAGCAAGCACAAGGACCTTCAATTATTAGTGGCACGGTGTGGCTACCATGTACAATGACCAACCAAAGTAGGCATATGTCACTGACCATGACCAAAGAATATCACTATGTGTGGTCAACATTGACAATTCATAACATGAGTCGCAAATGGTCAGAGGAGGAAACAATGGTTTGTGAATACTAGTTATCAACTAGCAAGTACAACGACCGTCAATATGTAGTGGCACAGTGTGGCTACCATGCACAGTGACCAACCAATGTATGCATGTGTCACGGACCATGACCAAAGATTTCACTTCATGTGGTCAACGTTGACAACTCACAACAGGAGTCACACATAGTCAAAGGGGGTAACAATGGTTTGGGAACACTAGCTATCAACTAGAAAGTACAAAGACCTTCAATACTTAGTGGCATGGCATGGCAACCATGTATTGTGACAAACCAAAGTAGGCATATGCCACTAACCATGACCAAAAGATTTCACAGTGTGTGGTCAACGTTGAAAACTCATAACACGAGTCACAAATGGTCAGAGGGGGAACAATGGGTTGGGAACACTAGTTGTCAACTAGCAAGTACAAAGACCTTCAACAAGTAGTGGCACGGTGTTGCTAGAGTGCACAGTGACCAGCCAAATGATGCATACGTCACTGACAACGATCAAAGAAGTCCACTATGTGTAGTCAGCATTGACAACTCATAACACGAGTCACACATGGTCAGAGGGAGAGACAATGGATTGGGAACCCTATGTAGCGACTAGAAAGGACAAAGAACTTGAATAAGTAGTGGCAAGGTGTGGTTACTATGCACACCGAACAACCATAGGCATATGTCACTGACCATGACCACATAATCTCAATATGGGTGGTCAACGTTCACAATCCATAACAGGAGTCACAAATGGTCAGAGGGGGAAACAATGGGTTGGGATTATTAGTTATCAACTAGCAAGTACAAAGACCTTCAACAAGTAGTGGCACGGTGTAGATAACGTGCACAGTGACCAACCAAAGGATGCATACGTCACTGACTATGACCAAAGAAGTCCACTATGTGTGGTCAAATTGACAACTCATAATACGAGTCACAAATTTTCAGATGGAGAGACAACTCTGGCACAACTCTGGCACAACTCTGGCACAACTCTGCCACAAATTGGCACATCTCTGGCACAACTCTGGCACAACTCTGGCACAACTCTGGCACAACTCTAGCACAACTCTGGCACGAATCTGGCACAACTCTGACACAACTCTGGCACAACTCTGGCACAACTCTCGCATAACCCTGGCACAACTCGGGCACAACTCTGGCACAACTCGGGCACAAATCGGCACAACTCTGGCACAACTCGGGCACAAATCGGCACAACTCTGGCACAACTCGGGCACAAATCGGCACAACTCTGGCACAACTCGGGCACAAATCGGCACAACTCTGGCACAACTCGGGCACAAATCGGCACAACTCTGGCACAACTCGGGCACAAATCGGCACAACTCTGGCACAACTCGGGCACAAATCGGCACAACTCTGGCACAACTCGGGCACAAATCGGCACAACTCTGGCACAACTCGGGCACAAATCGGCACAACTCTGGCACAACTCGGGCACAAATCGGCACAACTCTGGCACAACTCGGGCACAAATCGGCACAACTCTGGCACAACTCGGGCACAAATCGGCACAACTCTGGCACAACTCGGGCACAAATCGGCACAACTCTGGCACAACTCGGGCACAAATCGGCACAACTCTGGCACAACTCGGGCACAAATCGGCACAACTCTGGCACAACTCGGGCACAAATCGGCACAACTCTGGCACAACTCGGGCACAAATCGGCACAACTCTGGCACAACTCGGGCACAAATCGGCACAACTCTGGCACAACTCGGGCACAAATCGGCACAACTCTGGCACAACTCGGGCACAAATCGGCACAACTCTGGCACAACTCGGGCACAAATCGGCACAACTCTGGCACAACTCGGGCACAAATCGGCACAACTCTGGCACAACTCGGGCACAAATCGGCACAACTCTGGCACAACTCGGGCACAAATCGGCACAACTCTGGCACAACTCGGGCACAAATCGGCACAACTCTGGCACAACTCTCGCACAACCCTGGCACAACTCTGGCACAACACTGGCACAACTCTGGCACAACTCTGGCACAACTCGGCACAACTCAGGCACGACTCTGGCACAACTCTGGCACAACCCTGGCACAACTATGGTAACACTCTGGCACAACCCTGGCACAACTTTGGCACAACTCTGGTATAACTCTGGCACAACTATGGCACAAATCTGGAATGACTCTGGCACAAATCTGGCATAACTCTTGCACACCTCTGGCAAAACATTGGCACAACTCTGGCACAACTCAGGTACAATTCTGGGACAACTATGGCACAACCCTGGCACAACTCTTGCACAACTCTGGCACAACTCTGGCACAACTCTGGCACAAACCTGGAATGACTCTGGCACAATTCTGGCATAACTCTTGCACAGCTCTGGCACAACTTTGGCACAACCCTGGCACAACACTGGCACAACTCTGGCACAAATATGGCACAACTCTGGCACAACTCTGGCACAACTATATATCAACTCTGGCACAACTCTGGTACAACTCGGCACAGCTCAGGCACAACTCTGGCATAACTCTGGCACAACTCTGGCACGACTCTGGCACAACTCTGGCACAACTCTGGTACAACTATGGCACAACTCTGGCACAACTCTGGCACAACTCCCGGCACAACTCTGGCACAACGCGGCACAACTCTGGCACAACTCTGGCACAGCTCTGGACTGACTCTGGCACAACTCTGGCAAAACTCTTGCAAAACTCTGGCACAACTCTGGCACAACTCTGGCACAATTCTGGTACCGTTATGGGAAACATCTGGCACAACTGTGGCACAACTCTGGCACAACTGCGGCACAACTGTGACACAACTCTGGCAAAACTCTGGCACAACTCTCGCATAACCCTAGCACGACTCTGGCACAATTCTGGCACAAGCCTGGCACAACTCTGGCACAACTCTGGCACAACTCTGGCAAGACTTTAGCACGACTCTGGCACGACTCTGGCACGACTCTGGCACGACTCTGGCACAACTCTGGCACAACTCTGGCACAACTCCGGCACAACTCTGGCACAACGCGGCACAACTTTGGCACACCTCTGGCACAACTCTGGAACAACTCTGGCACAACTCTGGCACAACTCTGGCATAACTCTGGCACAACTCTGGCACAACTCTGGCATAACTCTGGCACAACTCTGGCACAACTCTGGCATAACTCTGGCACAACTCTGGCACAACTCTGGCATAACTCTGGCACAACTCTGGCACAACTCTGGCATAACTCTGGCACAACTCTGGCACAACTCTGGCATAACTCTGGCACAACTCTGGCACAACTCTGGCATAACTCTGGCACAACTCTGGCACAACTCTGGCATAACTCTGGCACAACTCTGGCACAACTCTGGCATAACTCTGGCACAACTCTGGCACAACTCTGGCATAACTCTGGCACAACTCTGGCACAACTCTGGCATAACTCTGGCACAACTCTGGCACAACTCTGGCATAACTCTGGCACAACTCTGGCACAACTCTGGCATAACTCTGGCACAACTCTGGCACAACTCTGGCATAACTCTGGCACAACTCTGGCACAACTCTGGCATAACTCTGGCACAACTCTGGCACAACTCTGGCATAACTCTGGCACAACTCTGGCACAACTCTGGCATAACTCTGGCACAACTCTGGCACAACTCTGGCATAACTCTGGCACAACTCTGGCACAACTCTGGCATAACTCTGGCACAACTCTGGCACAACTCTGGCATAACTCTGGCACAACTCTGGCACAACTCTGGCATAACTCTGGCACAACTCTGGCACAACTCTGGCATAACTCTGGCACAACTCTGGCACAACTCTGGCATAACTCTGGCACAACTCTGGCACAACTCTGGCATAACTCTGGCACAACTCTGGCACAACTCTGGCATAACTCTGGCACAACTCTGGCACAACTCTGGCATAACTCTGGCACAACTCTGGCACAACTCTGGCATAACTCTGGCACAACTCTGGCACAACTCTGGCATAACTCTGGCACAACTCTGGCACAACTCTGGCATAACTCTGGCACAACTCTGGCACAACTCTGGCATAACTCTGGCACAACTCTGGCACAACTCTGGCATAACTCTGGCACAACTCTGGCACAACTCTGGCATAACTCTGGCACAACTCTGGCACAACTCTGGCATAACTCTGGCACAACTCTGGCACAACTCTGGCATAACTCTGGCACAACTCTGGCACAACTCTGGCATAACTCTGGCACAACTCTGGCACAACTCTGGCATAACTCTGGCACAACTCTGGCACAACTCTGGCATAACTCTGGCACAACTCTGGCACAACTCTGGCACAGCTCTGGCACAGATAGGGTACACCTGTGGCAAAACTCTGGCACAACTCTGGCACAACTCTAGCACAACTCTGGCAAAACACTGGCACAAATCTGGATTGACTCTGGCACAACTCTGGCATAACTCTTGCACAACTCTGGCACAACTTTCGCACAGCTCTGGCACAACTCTGGTACAATTCTGCGACAACTCTGGCACAACTGTGGCACAATTCTGGCACAACTCTGGCACAACTCTGGCACAACTCTGGCAGAACTCTGGAAAAACTCTGGCACGACTCTGGCACAACTCTGGCACATCTCTGGCACAACTCTGGTACAAATCTGGCACAAATCTGGAATGAATCTGGCACAACTCTGGCATAATTATTGCACAACTCTGGCACAAATTTGGCACAACTCTAGCACAACTATGGTACAATTCTGGGAAAACTCTGGCCCAACTGTGGCACAACTCTGGCACAACTGTGGCACAAATGTGGCACAACTATGGCACAACTCTGGCACAACCCTGGCACAACTCTGACACAACTCTGGCACAACTCTCGCACAACTCTGGCACAACTCTGGCATAACTCTGGCACA
>SZWC01006277.1:105490-138006 GCA_023375785.1 Penium margaritaceum | reverse complement strand
CTAACGAGATGTTTGCTTTTGGGAAACGCATGCGGGTTTGACTCCCGCTCTCGTTTGGACCCATTCCAATGCATCAACAGCCCGCAGACCCGGCCACGCACCCCCCTCGCACATAAATGCACTCCGCCGCCTGCACAACACGCACACCCGCGCCCACACCCACGCATCGCCCACCCTTTCCACGCCCACCTGCACGTACCAGCCCAAGTGCACGCATGCCTCTTTCCCACCCCACGAGTCGTACCAACCCAAGCGCCCGCACGCCTCTTTCCCATCCCACGAGTCGTACCAACCCAAGCACCCGCACCCCTCTTTCCAACCCCACGAGTCATACCAAACTGCTCGCCATCCCCTCCCGTTCATTCAACCGTTTCGTACGGTACAAACGTGACAAACCTCCACCGTGCACGGCCCTCTCTAGTCCGTCGTGCCCGCACATCGCGGATGCGGTCTGAACCTCCGCCACTCTCGGCCGGGACCACCACTCATGCCCGCACGCGCCCACATGCACCTCCCTCGCCACCGCCACGGTGTACCAACCCGCACGCCACACCTGAGCCCACGCCACCCCACCGCACCCCTCCTCGACACCGCCCGTGCTGGCCAGCCCCTAAGCCGATGCCATGTGCACCTTCGTCCACTGTCCCACACCGCCCCCCTCTCCCCGTGTGGAAACAAAACACATCTACGTGCCCGACACCGCCCACTCCGCTCGTCCACGTTGCATCTCCACATGTGTCATATTCTCGACCCATCCCTTTCAAAACTTGGTACGATCATACCTGGGCTACTACTCCAGATCCCATTCGAACTCCGCAGACAAGCACCCATGGGCCAGAATAGTACTGGGATGGGAGACCTCCCGGTAAGTCCTGGTGTTGTACCCATTTTTATCTCCCAAGCGCCGAACAAGACCGTCTCCGACACTAGGGAGCCGGGACCTGGATGCAAATGGCGCAGTTGCGCCCTTTTCGCGTCATACTTGCGTCCTATGTGCGTCCTAGTTGCACCCTTGCTGTGCCCTACCCGCGCTATACCTGCGTCCTTGTTGCACCCTAGTTGCGCCCTACCTGTGCCCTACCCGCGCCATACCTGCTTCCTACTTGCGCCCTAGTTGCACCCTTGCTGCGCCCTAGTTGCACCCTACCCGCGCCATACCTGCGTCCTACGTGCGCCCTAGTTGCGCCCTTGTTGCGCATTACTTGCACCCTACTTGCGCCCTACTTGCGCCCTGGTTGCGCCCTAGTTGCGTCCTACTTGCGCCCTGATTGCGCCCTAGTTGCGCTCTACCTGCGTCATACCTGCGCCATACCTGCGTCCTACTTGTGCCCTAGTTACGCCCTAGTTGCGTCCTAGTTGGGTCCTACTTGCACCCTACTTGCGACCTACTTGCATACTACTTGCGCCCTAGTTGCACCCTACACACACCCTAGTTGCACCCTAGTCGCGCCCTACTTGCAGCCTAATAGCGCCCTCGTTGTACCCTACTTGCACGCTAGTTGCACCCTACCCGCGCCCTAGTTGCGCCCTAGTTGCGCCCTAGTTGCGGCCTAGTTCCTTCCTAGTTGCACCCTACTTGCGCCCTAGTTGCGCCATTGTTGCTCCCTACTTGCGCCCAAATTGCGCCATTGTTGCGCCCTACCTGTGCCATACCTACGCCATACCTGCGTCCTATTTGCGCCCTAGTTGCACCCTAGTTGCGTCCTAGTTGAGCCCTACTTGCGCCCTACTTGCACCCTAGTTACACCCTACCCGCGCCAGTCCTGCGCCATACCTGCGCCTTAGTTGCACCCTAGTTGCACCCTAGTTGCGCCATAGTTCCGCCCTAGTTCCACCCTAGTTGTGCCCTACTTGCACCCTACTTGTGCCCTCCTTGCGCCCTACTTGCACCCTAGTCACGCCCTACTTGCAGCCTACTTGTGCCCTAGTTGCACCCTTGCTGCGCCCTACCCGCGCTATACCTGCACCCTAGTTACGCCCCAGTTGCACACTACCTGCGCCCTACCCGCGCCATACCTGCGCCCTACTTGCGTCCTAGTTACACCGTTGCTGCGCCCTGCCCGCACCTTACCTGTGCCGTAGTTGTGCCCTAGTCGAGCCCTCGTTGAACCCTACCTGCACCCTACCAGCGCCATACCTGCACCCTAGTTGCGCCCTAGTTGCAACCTATTTGCTTCCTACTTGCGCCCTTGTTGCTCCCTACTTGCGCCCTACTTGCGCCCTAGTTGCGCCCTAGTTGCACCCTACCCGCGCCATACCTGCGTCCTACTTGCGCCATAGTTGCACCCTACTTGCGCCCTACTTGCGTCCTACTTGCGCCCTACTTGCGCCGTAGTTGTGCCCTATTAGCGCCCTACTTGCGCCCTAATTGCGCCCTAGTTGCACCCTACCTGCGCCATACCTGCGCCATACCTGCGCCTTACTTACGCCCTAGTTGCACCCTAGTTGAGCCCGGTTGCGCCCTACTTGTGCCATACGTGCGTCCTACTTGCGTCCTAGTTGCACCCTACACGCACCCTACTTGCGCCCTAGTTGTGCCCTAGTTGCGCCCTAGTTGCGCCCTACTTGCACCCTACTTGCGTCCTAGTTGCACCCTACCCGCGCCCTAGTTGCGCCCTAGTTGCGCCCTAGTTGCGCCCTAGTTGCGCCCTAGTTGCCCCCTAGTTGCGCCCATGTTACGCCATACTTGCGTCAAAATTGCGCCCTTGTTGCATCCTACCTGTGCCATACATGCGCCTTATCTGCGCCCTACTTGCGCCCTAGTTGCGCCCTATTTGCGCCCTAGTTGCGTCCTACTTGCGCCCTACTTGCGCCCTACCTGCACCCTAGATGCGCCCTAGTTGCACCATAGTTGCGCCCTAGTTGCACCTTACCCACGCCATACCTGCGCCATACCTGCGCCCTAGTTGCACTCTAGTTGTGGCCTAGTTGCGCCCTAGTTGCGCCATACTTGCGTCCTACTTGCGCCCTAGTTGCGCCCTAGTTACGCCATACTTGCGTCCTACCTGCGCCCTAGTTGCACTCTAGTTGTGGCCTAGTTGCGCCCTAGTTGCGCCATACTTGCATCCTACTTGCAACCTAGTTGCACCCTAGTTGTACCTTACCCACACCATACCTGCGGNACTTGCGTCCTACCTGCGCCCTAGTTGCACTCTAGTTGTGGCCTAGTTGCGCCCTAGTTGCGCCATACTTGCGTCCTACTTGCGCCCTAGTTGCGCCCTAGTTACGCCATACTTGCGTCCTACCTGCGCCCTAGTTGCACTCTAGTTGTGGCCTAGTTGCGCCCTAGTTGCGCCATACTTGCGTCCTACTTGCGCCCTAGTTGCGCCCTAGTTACGCCATACTTGCGTCCTACCTGCGCCCTAGTTGCACTCTAGTTGTGGCCTAGTTGCGCCCTAGTTGCGCCATACTTGCATCCTACTTGCAACCTAGTTGCACCCTAGTTGTACCTTACCCACACCATACCTGCGGCATACCTGCGCCCTATTTGCATCCTTGTTGCGCCCTAGTTGTGCCCTACATGCGCCCTAGTTGTGCCCTAGTTGCGCCCTAAATGCACCCTACTTGCACCCTAGTTGCGCCCTAGTTGCACCTTATCCGCGTCATACCTGCACCATATCTGCGCCCTAGTTGCGTCCTAGTTGCGCCCTAGTTACGCCCTAGTTGCGCCCTAGTTGCGCCCTACTTGTGCCCTAGTTGCATCCTAGTTGTACCCTACTTGCGCCCTAGTTGCGCCCTACTTGCGCCCTAATAGCAACCTAGTCGTCCCCTATTTGCGCCCTGGTTGTGCAAATTTCCTCGAGCGCTCATCTCCGGCCTCTCCGTGACTAAGGGACCAAATTTTCCGTCGACTCCAATCCGGAAAAACGTCTCCATGCGCACGTCACACACACCCACGTACCCCCGGAAACTGACTCCCGCCCCTATATCCTCTCTCCTCCGCCCTCGAGCATACAACATATGCTCCTCTGAGCGCCCGTCTCCAGGCTCTCCGAGACCAAGGGGCCGGATTTTTGGCCGACACAGAATCGAGAAAACGTGTCCATACGCACATTGTACACCCATATGGACATTGTAGACCCAAGTTGTGCTGAAAACATCTATAGCCTCTGCCCTCGAGCATACGACGTAGGCTCCTCCAAGCGCCCGTCTTCAGGCTCTCCAAGACAAAGGGGCCGGAATTTTGGCCGACTCAAAATCGCGAAAACTCGTCCATACGCACGTTGCACACCCATATGGACACTGTAGACCTAGGTTTCTTAAAAAAAAAACCCATGGCCTCCGCCCTCGAACATACGACATAGGCTCCTCCGAACGCCCGTCTACAGGCCTATCGATCCTTAAGTCTTTTGGAATTTGAAGCTAAATGTGTCAGAAACGTTACCACAAATATAACTGGCTTGTGGCAGCCAAGCGTTCATAGCGACGTTGCTTTCTGATCCTTCGATGTCCGCTCTTCCTATCATTGTGAAGCAGAATTCACCAAGTGTTGGACTGTTCACCCACCAGTAGGGAACGTGAGCTGGGTTTAGACCGTCGTGGGACAGGTTAGTTTTACCCTACTGATGATCTGGTGCTGCAATTGTAATTCAACTTAGTACGAGAGGAACCGTTGATTCACAGAATTTGTAATTGTGCTTTGCTGAAAAGCCAGTGGCGCGAAGCTACCATGTGTAGGATTATGACTGAACGCCTCTAAGTCAGAATCCATGCTGGAAGCGGCACTTTTTACCTCCCCGGGTGTTACCCGACTCGAAATAGGGACGCATGTGCGCCTCCGAGAGCATATGTCGTGATTCGTCTGGACCAATTCCGAATGTTCGGGGAGGCAAATCATTTGCAGACGACTTAAACCAGAACGGGATACTGTACGTGGCAGAGTAGCCTTGCTGCTACAATCCAATGAGGTTCAGCCTCTGTTCTACCGATTGTTTCCTCCGGGAACTCCCCTCCCCTCCCCTCCCGTCCCCTCCCTCCCCCCTAACAAGATGTTTGCTTTTGGGAACGCATGTGGGTTCGGCTCCCGCTCTCGTTTGGACCCATTCCATTGCATCAACAGCCCACAAACCCGGCCACGCACCCCCCTCGCTCACAAACTGCTGCCTGCACGCACGCCCGTGCCCACACCCATGCATCACCCACCCTTTCCACGCCCACCCGCACATTCCAACCCAAGCACACGCACGCCTCTTTCCCACCCCACGAGTCGTACCAACCCAGGCGCCGGTATGCCTCTTTCCCATCCCAGGAGTCGTACCAACCCAAGCACCCGCACCCCTCTTTCCCACCCCACTAGTCCTACCAACCCGCCCGCCATCCCCTCCCGTTCATCCCACCGTTTCGTACCGCACGAACGCGACAAACCTTCACCGTGCACAGCTGCCTCTAGTCCGTCGCACCCGCATGTCGCGAACGTGGTCTGAACCTCCGCCACGCCCTGCCGGCACCCCCGCTCATGCCCGCACGTGTCCACGTACACTTCCCTCTCCACTGCCACGGTATACCAACCCGCACGCCACACCCGAGCCCACGCCACCCCGCCGCACCCCTCCTTGACACCGCCAGTGTTGCCCAGCCCATACGCTGTTGCCATGTGCACCTCCGTCCTCTGTCCCACACCCCCTCCCCCTCTCTCGGTATAAAAACAAAATGCATCTACATGCCTGACACTGCCCACTCCGCTCGTCCACGTTACATCTCCACATGTGTCATATTCTCGACCCATCCCTTTCAAAGCGTGGCATGATCATACCTGGGCTACTACTCCGGATCCCATTCGAGCTCCGCAGATAAGCACCCATGGGCCAGAATAGTACTGGGATGGGTGACCTCCCAGGAAGTCCTGGTGTTGTACCCATTTTTATCTCCTAAACGCCGAACCGGACTGTCTCCGATACTAGGGAGCCGGGACTAGGACGCGAATGGCGCAGTTACATCCTATTCGCACCCTGCTTGCGCCCTGCTTGCGCCCTAGTTGCACCCTTGCCGCGTCCTACCCACGCTATACCTGCGCCCTTGTTGGGCCCTAGTTGCGCACTACCTGCACCCTACCTGCGCCATACCTGCGCCCTACTTGCGCCCTAGTTGCACCCTTGCTGCGCCCTAGTTGCACCCTACCCGCGCCGTATCTGCGTCCTACTTGCGCCCTAGTTGCGCCCTGGTTGCACCCTAGTTGCGCCCTACTTGCATCCTACTTGCGCCCTAGTTGCGCCCTAGTTGCGCCCTACTTGTGCCATAACTGTGTCTAGTTGCGCCCTACCTGCGCCATACATGCGCCATACCTGCGCCCTACTTGCGCCCTAGTTAACCCCTAGTTGCGTCCTACTTGTGCCCTACTTGCATCCTACTTGTGCCCTACTTGCGCCTTACTTGCGCCCTAGTTGCACCCTACCCGCGCCCTAGTTGCGCCCTAGTTGCACCCTACTTGTGCCCTAATTGTGCCCTAGTTGCGCCCTACTTGCGCCCTAGTTGCACCCTACCTGTGCCCTACCTGCGCCCTAGTTGCACCCTAGATGTGCCCTAGTTGCGCCCTACTTGCGCCCTAGTTGCTCCCTTGCTGCACCCTACTTGCACCCTAATTGCGCCCTTGTTGCACCCTACCTGTGCCATACCTGCACCATACCTGCGCCATACTTGTGCCCTAGTTGCGCCCTAGTTGCGCCCTAGTTGCGCCCTCCTTGCGCCCTACTTACGCCCTAGTTGCACCCTATCCGTGCCAGTCCTGTGCCATACCTGAGCCTTGTTGCGCCCTAGTTGCGCCTTAGTTGCAACCTAGTTGCGTCCTACTTGTGCCCGACTTGCACCCTAGTTGCGCCTTAGTTGCATCCTCGTTGTGTCCTACTTGTGTCCTACTTGCGCCCTACTTGCGCCCTACTTGAGCCCTAGTCGTGCCCTTGTTGCGCCCTACTTGCGCCCTAATTGCACCCTTATTACGCCCTGCCTCCGCTATACCTGCGCCATACCTGCGCCCTACGTGCGCCCTAGTTGCGCCCTAGTTGCACCCTAGTTGCACCCTACTCGCACCCTACATGCGCCCTAGTTGTACCCTACCGGCGCTAGTCCTGCGCCATACCTGCGCCCTAGTTGCGCCCTAGGTGCGCCCTAGTTGTGCCCTAGTTGCACCATACTTGCGCCCTACTTGCGCCCTACTTGCACCATAGTTGCGCTCTAGTCGCGCCCTACTTCCACCATACTTGCGCCCTAATTGCACCATTGCTGTGCCCTATCCACGCTATACCTGCACCCTAGTTGCACCCTAGTTGTGCCCTACCTGCGCCCTACCTGCGCCATACCTGCGCCCTACTTGCGCCCTAGTTGCACCCTTGCTGCGCCCTGCCCGCAACATACCTATGGCCTAGTTGCGTCCTAGTTGCACCCTCGTTGAACTCTACCTGCGCCCTTCCCGTGCCATACCTGCGTCCTATTTGCGCCCTAGTTGCGCCCTAGTTGTGCCCTACTTGCGCCATAGATGCGCCCTACTTGCGCCCTTCTTGCACCCTACTTGCGCCCTAGTTGCACCCTACCTGCGCCATACCTGCGCCATACCTGCGCCCTACTTGCGCCCTAGTTGCGCCCTACTTGCGCCCTAGTTGCGCCCTACTTGCGCCATACGTGCGCCATACTTGCGCCTTACTTGCGCCCATGATGCGCCCTAGTTGTGCCCTACTTGCGTTCTAATTGCGCCCTAGTTGCGCCCTACATGCGCCATACCTGCGCCATACCTGCGCCATACCTGCGCCCTACTTGCGCCCTAGTTGCGCCCTACCTGCGCCCTAGTTGCGCCCTACTTGCGTCCTACTTGCGCCCTACTTGCAACCTAGTTGCACCCTACCCGCGCCCTACTTGCGCCCTAGTTTCACCCTAGTTGCACCCTAGTTACGCCCTAGTTGCGCCCTAGTTGCGCCCTAGTTGCACCCTACCCGTGCCCTAGTTGCGCCCTAGTTGCGCCCTAGTTGCGCCCTAGTTGCGCCCTTGTTGCGTCCTACTTGCGTCCTAGTTGCACCCTTGTTGTGCCCTGCTTGCACCCTAATTGCGCCCCCTTGTTGTGCCCTACCTGCGCCATACCTGGACCATACCTGCACCCTACTTACGTCCTAGTTGCGCCCTACTTGCACCCTACCCGCGCCATACCTGCGCCATACCTGTGCCCTAGGTACGTCCTAGTTGCGCCCTAGTTCCGCCCTAGTTGTACCCTACTTGCACCCTATTTGCGCCCTAGTTGCACCCTACTTGCGCACTACTTGTGCCCTACTTGCGCCCTAGTTGCGTCCTATTTGGACCTTAACCGCGCCATACCTACGCCATACCTGCGCCCTAGTTGCGCCCTAGATGCGCCCTAGGTGCGCCTTATTTGCGCCCTAGTTGCGTCCTAGCTGCGCCCTAGTTGGGCACTACTTGCGCCCTAGTTGCGCCCTACTTGCACCCTAATCACACTGGTTGCGCAAGTTTCCTCGAGCGCTCGTCTCCGGCCTCTCCGTGACTAAGGGACCAAATTTTCCGTCGACTCCAATCCGGGAAACCTTGTCCATATGCACGTCGCACACACCCACGTACCCCAGGGACCTGACTCCCGCCCCTATATTCGCTCTCCTCCGCCCTCGAGCATACAACGTAGGCTGCTCCAAGCGCCCGTCTCCAGGCTCTCTGAGACTAAGGGGCCCGATTTTTGGCCGACTCAAAATCGAGAAAACTTTTCCATACGCACGTCGTACACCCATATGGACATCCTAGACCCGAGGTTCGCTCAAAACATCCATGGCCTTTGCCCTTGAGCATACGACATAGGCTCCTCCAAGCGCTCGTCTCCAGGCGGTCCGAGACTAAGGGCCCGGATTTTTGGCCGACTCAAAATGAAGAAAACTCGTCCGTACGCATGTTCCACACCCATATGGACATTGTAGACCCAGGTTTCGTTTAAAAAAACATGGCCTCCGCCCTCGAGCATACGCCGTAGGCTCCTCCGAACGCCCATCTCTAGGCTTTCCAAGACTAAGGGGCCGGGTTTTTGGCCGACTCGAAATCGAGAAAACTCGTCTACACTCGAAATCGAGAAGTTTTGTCCATACGCCTTGACGCCGCAGGCTGTCGGCGGTATGCCCGAGCTGCTCCCGTGGCGATGGTGGACCGCCGCGTGCCGACCGGCCGACGGGCACGGAACGCTTCCCTCTCAGGGGAGGCTTTCCCTAGGCAGTGAACAACCGACTCAGAACTGGAACAGACAGGGGGAATCCGACTGTTTAATTAAGAAAAAGCATTGCGATGGTCCCAACGGATGTTGACGCAATGTGATTTCTGCCCAGTGCTTTGAACGTCAAAGTGAGGAAATTCAACCAAGCGCGGGTAAACGGCGGGAGTAACTATGACTCTCCTAAGGTAGCCAAATGCCTCGTCATCCAATTAGAGACGCGCATGAATGGATTAACGAGATTCCCTCTGTCCCTGTGTACTATCCTGCAAAACCACAGCCAAGGGAACGGGCTTGGAAAAATCAGCGGGGAAAGAAGACCCTGTTGAGCTTGACATTGTGAAATGACTCAAGAGGTGTAGTTATGCGTGGGAGAGAAACCTCAAGTTAAATACCACTACTCTTGACGTTATTTTACTTATTCCGTGAGGTGGAGGCAGGACTCTGCCCCTGCTTCCAGTGTTAAGGCTTTGACCGATCCAGGCGGATGGCATTGTCAGGTGGGGAGTCTGGCTGGGGCGGCACATCTGTTAAAAGATAACGCATGTGTCCTAAGATGAGCTCAACGAGAACAGAAATCTCGTGTAGAACAAAAGGGTAAAAGCTCATTTGATTTTGATGTTCAGTACGAATACAAACAGTGAAAGCATGGCCTATCGATCCTTTAGTCTTTTGGAATGTGAAGGTATAGGTGTCAGAAAAGTTACCACAGGGATAACTGGCTTGTGGCAGCCAAGCGTTCATAACGACGTTGCTTTTTGATCCTTCTATGTCAGCTCTTCCTATCATTGTAAAGCAGAATTCACCAAATGTTTGATTGTTCACCCACCAACAGGGAACGTGAGCTGGGTTTAGACCGTCGTGAGACAGGTTTGTTTTAACCTACTGATGATCTGGTGCCACAACAGTAATTCAACTTAGTACGAGAGGAACCATTGATTCACATAATTGGCAATTGCGCTTGGCTTGAAGGCAAGTGGTGCAAAGCTACCATGTGTAGGACTATGAATGCACGCCTCTAAGTCAGAATCCATGCTGGAAGCGGCACTTTTTACCTCGCCGGGTGTTATCCGACTCGAAATAGGGGCGCCTGTGCGCCTCCGAGAGCATATGTCATGATTCGTCTGGACCAATACCGAATGTTTGGGGAGATAAATAATTTGCAGACGACATAAACCAGAACGGGGCACTGTAAGTGGCAGAGTAGCCTTGCTGCTACGATCCACTGAGGTTCAGCCTCTGTTCTACCGATTTTTTCCCCCGGGAACTCCCCTCTCCTCCCCTCCCCTCCCCTCCCCCCTAACGAGATGTTCGCTTTTGGGAACGCATGCGGGTTCGACTCCCGCTCTCGTTTCGACCCATTCCATTGTATCAACAGCCCACAGACCCGGCCACACACCCCCCTTGTACACGAACGCACTCTGCCGCCTGCACTACACGCACACCCGCACCCACACCGACGCATCACCCACCCTTTCCACGCCCACCCGCATGTACCAACCCAAGCGCACACACGCCTCTTTCCCACCCCACGAGTCGTACCAACCCAAGCGCCCGCATGCCTCTTTCCCACCCCACAAGTCGTACCAACCCAAGCACCCGCACCCCTCTTTCTCACCCCACGAGTCGTACTAACCCGCTCGCCATCCCCTCCCGAAGGCGACAAACCTTCACAGTGCACGGCCGCCTCTAATCTGTTGTACCCGCACGTTGCAAACGCGGTCTGAACATCTGCCACTCCCGGCCGGGACCTCCGCTCATGCCCGCACGTGCCCACATGCACCTTCTCACCACCGCCACGGTGTACCAACCCGCACGCCACACCCGAGCCCACGCCACACAACCGAACCCCTCCTCGACACCGCCAGTGCTGTCCAGCCTGTAAGCCGTTGCCATGTGCACCTCGAAGCAAGCCACATGGGATATGGAGATGAAATATGGACAAGCAGAGTGGGTGGTGTCGTGCACGTAGATGCATTTTGTTTCCACACGAGGAGAGGGGGACATGCATGAGAGGAGTGGGCGCAGTGGCATCTGCCACGGGCGCTTGCTGTTAGGAAGAGGATGATGATGGCCACAATGCCTTGGTGCGGACAGGCTGAACGGAGCGAGCCACAGCCTCCAGACATGGGCAGCGAATGAGGGAAACCGAATGAGCTGCGGATGAGGCGAGAGCACAATGTAGCCGCAGAGCTAGAGGCCCGGGCTGATCATTGTTGCGATGTCATGAGCAGGAGCCACAGCCAAATGGCAGGCTGACAGAGAGAAGATGGAAGAGCAGGGCAAGGGCCTCAGCCAAGAAGCGGGCCAACGATGAGGAGAAACGAGGAAGTGCCACAGCCTGAAGGCGGGCAACAGGATGAAATGGAAGGCATGGATTGTTAGCAATCTTAGCAACAAGAGAGTCTACTACATATATCCTAGTGCTATCCTAGAGTACACCTGTCTACTAGGGTGGATAGTGGGTTAGGTGCTGCCGCAGCCGTGCTGCTGCCTTGGCTGCCAAGCGAGGAGGCGCATCGGCACTATGCTTGGTCGCGACCTGTTCGCCCATTGGGGCATTTGCGCCTCTTGTCGTGACGCGGGGACCNCAGCCTGAAGGCGGGCAACAGGATGAAATGGAAGGCATGGATTGTTAGCAATCTTAGCAACAAGAGAGTCTACTACATATATCCTAGTGCTATCCTAGAGTACACCTGTCTACTAGGGTGGATAGTGGGTTAGGTGCTGCCGCAGCCGTGCTGCTGCCTTGGCTGCCAAGCGAGGAGGCGCATCGGCACTATGCTTGGTCGCGACCTGTTCGCCCATTGGGGCATTTGCGCCTCTTGTCGTGACGCGGGGACCGCGCCGCCAATCCGTTGCTGGTTGCCCGCCTTTGTTGGTTGCCGCCGAGAGGGTTTGGTGGCGGGTGGCTCTCGTGCGTAGGCCGTTGGTCGGCCGGTTGGTTCCGGCCTGTTGGGAAGGCCGTGTCCAAGAGTTGAGCTGCACCCTTTGCATTTTATTTCTCGGCAGGAATGGCTTCCCAGTGGGTAGATGAGGAATATCCCGGGGAACTCTGATATGCGAAATGTCTTGTGACCATTGATGATTTCTGACACCCGCCCTCAATGTCACAAGACATGCGCCAGGTACAGTTGTTGTAGTGCTGAAGGAAGCAGAGGGAGGGTCTAGAATGCTGGTGTTTTCGCGAGAGACTTCACATAGTTGGGTCTCGGAGTTTTGTGGGGCAAAGAGCCAAGAGCACCCTGCTGGTAGACACAGTGCCTTTCCGTATCGGCTTTGGGTGAGAAGCCTTGGCCGAAGATGAGCTTGGCTTGCTTTCCTGTTCAGCCGAATGGAGATGGAGTTGTGTTGCTGATGGAGTAGAACTGGTGCTGTCAACGGGGATCTGGAAGTTGAAGGTGACGGTTTTGATGATTGCTTGGGCGAGTCGCGCAAGGAGGGTGGAAGAAGGAAGAGGTCAAACGGTGCTATTCCGAGAGAAGGAGAGTTTGACGATGCAGTGAGAGATTCTTGGTTCATGAGGAAGGTGGAGTCTTCCTCGTGTAGGACTTTTTTGCTGGCTTTAGGAGGTGAGGCTGTTGTCAGAGTTTCAAGGGAATGAAGAGTGGACGAAGGGTGCGGAGTGCTGTGTGATTTTGAGAGGGTGATGCCATAGAAGGTGAACATGAAGTTGTTGATATCTTCGTTGGTGAAGCTTCTTATGTCTTTCTCCCCGGAGGCTAACAGTTGGCTCCAGTAGGTTGCAGAAGAGATGTCTGTTGTCTCAGGTTTGGTGGAAGGAGGTCCAGCAGTGGTGGTACTGCAGCGAGACAGAGAGATGGGTTGTGACTGAGGAATGGGGCATGGTGCAGGAATTTTGGAGGTGGGGTTGTCAGGGCAAACTGCAGCAGGTTGCGAGTGAGAGAAGGAGAGATGCATGAGCTCAGTTTGTGGTGTTTGATGGTTCAGTGCGACACATGTGTTGTCCAGTGGTCTCGGTGCCGGAGGAAGTGACTGATGGCTGTCGTGTGTAGAGTGCCTGCTTCGGGCATAGGCGAGGAGTTGGCATCTTCTTCTGCGTAATCTGCTGCTTGACAAGTGTTGTAGAGGCTCGTGTTTTGGTAGAGTTTCTGTAAGTGCTGTGCAGGCCGAAGTTGATTGTACTTGCTCAGGGGTGCTTGAATCAGTTGTGATGCCAGACTCCATGGCAGTGCAGGAACAGTGGAGGGAGAAGATGTTGCCAGACAGTGGGCTCCTTGATGCGGGTACTGGAAAAGCAGTGTCCTTAGTGCTGGCTGCTGCTTTTTTTTGCTTGATTTCAGAGATGAGGGTAGCTGATTCTTGTGCAGGTACTGGTTGTGTTGATGTTGAGGCTGATGATTGTTGTTTTCGTTTTTGACATCGGTAGTTGTAGATAGCTGCGACTACACATCCAAGCATAAGAAGCATCATGTTGGAGGTGTTCGTCACTGCAGATCGCAAGACGAAGTGTACAGTGTGATGACTGAGGGGAGGTAAGGGGTGAGGCTGGTGGGGTTGCTGAACTTTGGTCGGCTTCAGTCGGTATGATGAGTTCTTCCAAGCTGAGACTGCTGCTGCGGGTTTGTTAGTGTGAGGAGTGCGCTGCGGCCAAGTGGTTTAGGAGATGTAGATGGTGGATGTATGAGGAAGCAGGACTTTTGTGCTTGACAAATGATGCAGGTGTTGTTGTGAGGATTGCTGAGAAGAATGTAACTGGCAGATATGAGGATGGTGCTCCTGCGGAGATTGATGCTGCTGTTGGGGAAACGGCGGCTGCTGCTGTGGTGATAGGGAAGAAATGCTGCTGTTGATGTGAAAGATGGATACAGTTGATGTTATGATGTGAGATTGATGATGTTGCTGCTGTCCCCTTCTTGTGCGTAGCGCTATCACAGAGCTGTGCCCATACACAGTGTCTGTGTGACGTTTCACACCCGAAGGAGTTGCTGGCAGTGGATCGTGTTGCTGCAGCTGTTGGAGATGCTTTGCTGGCGGATTGACAGGTGCGCGCTTCAGCGGAGTGCTTGAGGCGTCAGGCGGTGACTGATGCAGGTGATGGCTACTGCAAGGTTCTAAACGTTGCGCCCATACACAACGTTGTTGTCCTTGCAGTTGCGGGAGAAAATGAGAAGTGGAGATTCGGCTGACTGGAAGAGGCGGTGCGGCGCGGCTCGGTGGTTCTGGCGTCAGTGACGGAGAGGAAGCAACGAGGAGAGCAAGGAGCTTTCACTGCGCTCTGATACCATGTCAGAAAATTGTAGACGGCTTAGGCAATCAGCAAAGTTAAGATTGGAGACAAACTGATCAGACGGAAGTTTCGGTGAAGGTGCAGAAAGCTGACGAGTTAATGACATCACAGCGATAGCGGAAGAAGGGCCCGGATTGTGAAGTTCAACAGGACAAGCAGGAAAGAGGATGAAACATCGACATGATAACGAGGAGTTAAGTCAACGAGAGGCGTGGGCGCAGTCCAAAATGGACGGGCGCTGCGGAGCGGAAGTGATGAGAGGCGTGGGCACAGTGGCATCTGCCACGGGCGCTTGCTGTTAGGAAGAGGATGATGATGGCCACAATGCCTTGGTGCGGGCAGGCTGAACGGAGCGAGCCACAGCCTCCAGACATGGGCAGCAAATGAGGGAAACCAAATGAGCTGCGGATGAGGCGAGAGCACAATGTAGCCGCAGAGCTAGAGGCCCGGGCTGATCATTGTTGCGATGTCATGAGCAGGAGCCACAGCCGAATGGCGGGCTGACAGAGAGAAGATGGAAGAGCAGGGCAAGGGCCTCAGCCAAGAAGCGGGCCGACGATGAGGAGAAACGAGGAAGTGCCACAGCCTGAAGGCGGGCAACAGGATGAAACGGAAGGCATGGATTGTTAGCAATCTTAGCAACAAGAGAGTCTACTACATATATCCTAGTGCTATCCTAGAGTACACCTGTCTACTAGGGTGGATAGTGGGTTAGGTGCTGCCGCAGCCGTGCTGCTGCCTTGGCTGCCGAGCGAGGAGGCGCATCGGCACTATGCTTGGTCGCGACCTGTTCGCTCGTTGGGGCCTTCGCGCCTCTTGTCGTGACGCGGGGANCACAGCCTGAAGGCGGGCAACAGGATGAAACGGAAGGCATGGATTGTTAGCAATCTTAGCAACAAGAGAGTCTACTACATATATCCTAGTGCTATCCTAGAGTACACCTGTCTACTAGGGTGGATAGTGGGTTAGGTGCTGCCGCAGCCGTGCTGCTGCCTTGGCTGCCGAGCGAGGAGGCGCATCGGCACTATGCTTGGTCGCGACCTGTTCGCTCGTTGGGGCCTTCGCGCCTCTTGTCGTGACGCGGGGACCGCGCCACCCATCCGTTAACGGTTGCCCGTTTTTGTTGGTTGCCGCCGAGAGGGTTTGGTGGCGGGTGGCTCTCGTGCGTAGGCCGTTGGTCGGCCGGTTGGTTCCGGCCTGTTGGGAAGGCCGTGTCCGAGAGGTGAGCTGCACACTTTGCATTTTATTTCTCGGCAGGAATGACTTCCCAGTGGGTAGATGAGGAATATCCCGGGGAACTCTGATATGCGAAATGTCTTGTGACCATTGATGATTTCTGACACCCGCGCCATACCTGCGCCCTACTTGCGTCCTAGTTGCGCCCTAGTTGCACCGCACTTGCACCCTACTTGCGCCCTAGTTGCACCCTAGTTGCGCCCTACTTGCGCCCTAATTGCGCCCTAGTTGCGCCCTACCAGCGCCATACCTGCGCCATACCTGCGCCCTACTTGCGCCCTAGTTGCGCCCTAGTTGCGACCTAGTTGTGTCCTACTTGCGTCCTACTTGCGCCCTAGTTGTGCCCTACTTGCGCCCTAGTTGCACCCTACCCGTGCCCTAGTTGCGCCCTAGTTGCACCCTAGTTATACCCTAATTGCGCCCTAGTTGCGCCCTACTTGCGCCCTAGTTGCGCCCTAGTTGCGCCCTAGTTGCGCCCTACTTGCGCCCTAGTTGCGCCCTAGTTGCACCCTAGTTATGCCCTAATTGCGCCCTAGTTGCGCCCTACTTGCGCCCTAGTTGCACCCTACCCGTGCCCTGGTTGTGCCCTAGTTGTGCCCTACTTGTGCCCTAATTGCGCCCTTGTTGCGCCCTAGTTGTGCCCTAGTTGCGTCCTACTTGCGCCCTATTTGCGCCCTAGTTACGCCCTACTTGGGCCCTACTTGCGCCCTACTTGCGCCCTAGTTGCGCCCTAGTTGCACCTTACCCGCGCCATACGTGCGCCATACCTGCGCCCTAGTTGCACCCTAGTTTCGCCCTACTTGCCCCTAGTTGCGCCCTACTTGTGTCCTTGTTGCGCCCTACTTGCGCCCTAGTTGCACCCTATCCACGCCAGTCCTGCGCCATACCTGCGCCCTACTTGCACCCTAGTTGTGCCCTAGTTGCGCCCTAGTTGCAACCTACTTGCATCCTACTTGTGCCATAGTTGCACCCTATGCGCGCCAGTCCTGCGCCATACCTGCGTCCTAGTTGCGCCCTAGTTGCGCCCTGGTTGCGCCCTAGTTGCGCCCTACTTGCGCCCTACTTGCGTCCTACTTGCCCCCTACTTTCGCCCTAGTCGCGCCCTTGTTGCGTCCTACTTGCGCCCTAATCGCACCCTTGTTGCGCCCTACCTGCGCCATACATACGCCCTACTTGCACCCTAGTTGCGCCCTAGTTGCGCCCTAGTTGTACCCTAGTTGCGCCCTACTTGCGCTCTACTTGTGCCCCAGTTACACCCTACCCGCGCCAGTCCTGCGCCATACCTGCGCCCTAGTTGCGCCCTAGTTGCGCCCTAGTTGTACCCTAGTTGCACCCTACTTGCGCCATACTTGCGCCCTACTTGCGCCGTAGTTGCGGCCTAGTCGCGTCCTAGTTGCGCCCTACTTGCACCGTAGTTGCACCCTTGCTGCGCCCTACTAGCGCTATACCTGCGCCCTAGTTGCGCCCTAGTTGCGCCCTACCTGCGCCCTACCCACGCCATACCTGCACCCTACTTGCACCCTAGTTGCACCCTTGCCGCGCCCTGTCCGTACCATACCTGCGGCCTGGTTGCGTCCTAGTTGCGCCCTCGTTGAACCCTACCTGCACCCTACCCGCGCCATACCTGTGCCCTAGTTGCGCCCTAGTTGCGCCCTAGTTGCACCCTACTTGCGCCCTAGTTGCGTCCTACTTGCGTCCTACTTCCACCCTACTTGCACCCTATTTGCACCCTATCCGCGCCATACTTGCCTCCTACTTGCGCCCTAGTTGCGTCCTACTTGCGTCCTACTTGCGCCCTACTCGCGCCCTACTTGTGCCCTATATACGCCCTAGTTGCACCCTACTTACGCCCTACTTGCGCCCTACTTGCGCCCTAGTTGCACCCTACCCGCGCCCTACTTGCGCCCTAGTTGCACCCTAGTTGTGTCCTAGTTGGGCCCTACTTGCGTCCTACTTGCACCCTAGTTGCACCCAACCCTCACCCTAGGTGCATCCTAGTTACGTGCTAGTTGCACCCTAGTTGCACCCTTGTTTTGCCCTACTTGCACCCTAGTTGCGCCCTTGTTGCGCCCTACTTGCACCATAATTGCGCCCTTGTTGCACCCTACCTGCGCCATACCTGCACCATATCTGCGCCCTACTTGTGCACGAGTTGCACCCTAGTTGCGCCCTAGTTGCGCCCTACTTGCGCCCTACTTGCGCCCTACTTGCACTCTACCCGCGCCATACCTGCGCCATACCTGCTTCCTAGTTGCGCCCTAGTTGCGCCCTAGTGGCGTCCTACTTGCACCCTATTTACACCCTAGTTGTGCCGTACTTGCGCCCTGCTTGTGCCCTACTTGCGCCCTAGTTGCGCCCTTCTTTCACCTTACCCGCGCTATACCTGCGCCATACCTACGCCCTAGTTGCGCCCTAATTGCGTCCTAGTTGCGCCTTAGTTGCGCCCTAGTTGCGCCCTAGTTGCACCCTACTTGCGTCCTAGCTGCGCACTACTTACGCCCTAGTTGCACCCAAATTGCACCCTAATAGCGACCTAATCGTGCCCTACTTGCGCCTTGGTTGCGCAGGTTTCCTCAAGCGCTCGTCTCCGGCCTCTCCGTGACTAAGGGACCGAATTCTTTGTCGGCTCCAATCCGGGAAAACTTATCCATACGCACGTCGCACACACCCACGTACCTCAGGGACCTGACTCCCGCCCCTAAATTCGCTCTCCTCTGCCCTTGAGGATACGACGTAGGCTCCTCCGAGCGCCCGTCTCCATGCTCTCCAAGACTAAAGGGCCGGATTTTTGGCTGACTCAAAATCGAGAACACTTGTCCATACGCACGTCGCACACCCATATGGACATCGTAGACCCGAGTTCCGCTTAAGACATCCATGGCCTCTGCACTCAAGCATACGATGTAGGCTCCTCCAAGGAGAAAACTCATCCATACTCAAAATCGAGAAAACTCGTCCATACGCCTCGACGCCGCTGGCTGTCGGTGGTCTGCACGAGCTGCTCCCGTGACGAGGGCGGACCGCCGCGTGCCAACCGGCCAACGGGTGCGGAACGCTTCCCTCTCGGGGGATGCAGTCTCTAGACAGTGAACAACCGACTCAGAAATGGAACGGACAAGGGGAATCCGACTGTTTAATTAAAAAAAATCATTGCGATGGTCCCACCGGATGTTGACGCAATGTGATTTCAGCCCAGAGCTCTGACTGTCAAAGTGAAGAAAGTCAACCAAGCGCGGGTAAACGGCAAGTAACTATGACTCTCTTAAAGTAGCCAAATTCCTCGTCATCTAATAAGAGACGAGCATGAATGGATGAACGAGATTCCCACTGTCCATATATACTATCATGTGAAACCACAGCCAAGGGAACGGGATAGGAAAAATCAGCGGGGAAAGAAGATCCTGTTGAGCTTGACTCTAGTCTGACTTTGTGAAATGGCTCGAGAGGTGTAGATACAAGTGGGAGGGCAACTGCAAGTGAAACACCACTACTCTTGACGTTATTTTACTTATTTCGTGAGGTGGATGCGGGGCTCTGCCCCTGCTTCTAGCGTTAAGGCTTCGGCCGATCCAGGCGGATGACATTGTCAGGTGGGGAGTTTGGCTGGGACGGCACATCCGTTAAAAGAAAACTCATGTGTCCTAAGATGAACTCAACGATAACAGAAATCTCGTGTGGAACAAGAGGGTAAAAGCTCATTTGATTTTGATTTTCAGTACGAATACAACCTGTGAAAGCATGGCCTATCAATCCTTTAGTCTTTCGGAATTTGAAGCTAGAGGTGTCAGAAACGTTGCCACGGGGATAACTGGCTTGTGGCGGCCAAGCGTTCATAGTGACGTGGCTTTTTTATCCTTTAATGTCGGCTCTTCCTATCTTTGTGGAGCAGAATTCACCATGTGTTGGATTGTTCACCCACCAATAGGGAACGTGAGCTGGGTTTAGACCGTCGTGAGACAGGTTGGTTTTACCCAACTGATGATCTGGTGCCGCAACAGTTATTGAACTTAGTACGAGGGGAACCGTTGATTCACATAATTGGTAATTGTGCGCCAGTTGCGCGAAGCTACCATGTGTATGATTGTGACTGAATGCCTCTAAGTCAGAATCCATGCTGGAAGCGGCACTTTTTACCTCCCCGGGTGTTACCCGACTCGAAATACGGACGCCTAAGCGCCTCCGAGAGCACATGTCGTGATTCGTCTGGACCAATTGCGAATGTTCAGAGAGATAAATCATTTGCAGACGACTGAAACCAGAACGGGGTACTGTTAGTGGCAGAGTAGCCTTGCTGCTACAATCCACTGAGGTTCAGCCTCTGTTCTAACGATTTGTTCTTCCGGGAACTCCCCTCTCCTCCCCTCCCCCTCCCTCCCCTCCCCCCTAACGATATGTTTGCTTTTGGGAACGCATGCGGGCTCGATTCCTGCTCTCGTTTTGACCCAGTCCATGGCATCAACAGACTGTAAACCCGGCCACACACCTCCCACACACACGAACGCACTCCACCGCCTGCACAACACGCACACCCGTGTCCAAACCCACGCATTGCCCACCCTTTCCACGCCCACCCGCACGTACCAACCCAAGCACACGCACGCCTCTTTTGCACCCCACGAGTCGTACCAACCCAAGCCCCCCCACGCCTCTTTCCCAACCCACGAGTCGTACCAACCCAAGCACCCGCACCACTCTTTCCCACCCCACGAGTCGTACCAACCCGCTCGCCATCCCCTCCCGTTCATCCAACCGTTTTGTACGGCACAAACGCAGCAAACCTCCACCATGCATGGCCGCCCCTAGTCCTTCGTGCCCGCACGTTGCGAACGCGGTCTGAACCTCCACCTCTCCCGGCCGGGTCCCCCCCTCATGCCCGCACGCGCCCACATGCACCTCCCTCGCCACCGCCACGGTGTACCAACCCGCACGCCACACTCGAGCCCATGCCACCCCACCGCACCCCTCCTCAACACCGCCCGTACTGCCCAGCCCCTAAGCCGTGGCCATGTGCACCTCGGTCCTCTGTCCCACACCCCCTTCCCCTCTCCCTGTGTGGAAACCAAACGCATCAACATGCCTCACACCGCCCACTCTGCTTGTCCACGTTGCATCACCACATGTGTCACTTTCTCGACCCATCCCTTTCAAAGCGTGGTGCGATAGTACCTAGGCTACTACTCCGGATCCCATTCGAACACCACAGATAAGTGCCCATGGGCCATAATAGTACTAGGATGGGTGACCTCCCGGGAAGTCCTGGTGTCGTACTCATTTTTATCTCCCAAATGCCAACCCGGACCGTCTCCGACACTAGGGAGCCGGGACTAGGACGCGAATGGTGCAGTTGTGTCCTAGTCGCGCCCTGCTTACGCCCTACTTGTGCCCTAGTTACACCCTTGCTGCACTCTATCCACGCTATACATGCGCCCTAGTTGCGTCCTAGTTGCACCCTACATGTGCCCTACCCGCGCTATACCTGCGCACTACTTTCACCCTAGTTGCACCCTTGCTGCGCCCTAGTTGCACCCTATCCATGCCATACCTGCGCCCTACTTGCGCTCTAGTTGCGCCCTAGTTGCGCCCTAGTTGCGCCCTAGTTGCGCCCTAGTTGCGCCCTAGTTGCGTCCTACTTGCGCCCTACTTGCGCCCTACTTGCGCTCTAGTTGCACCCTACCCGCGCCCTAGTTGCGCCCTAGTTGCGCCCTACTTGCGCCCTAGTTACGCTCTAGTTGTGTCCTACTTGCACCCTAGTTACACCCTACCTGCGCCATAGTTGCGCCCTAGTTGCGCCCTAGTTCCGTCCTAGTTGCGTCCTAGTTGCGCCCTACTTGCACCCTAGTTTCACCCTTGTTGCGTCCTAGTTGCACCCTAATTGCGCCCTTGTTGCGCCCTACCTGCCCCATACCTGCGCCATACCTGCGCCATACCTGCGCCCTACTTGTGCCCTAGTTGCACCCTAGTTGTGTCCTAGTTGCGCCGTACTTGCAAACTACTTGCGTCCTAGTTGCACCCTACCTGTGCCAGTCCTGCGCCATACCTGTGCCCTAGTTGCACCCTAGTTGCACCCTAATTGTGCCCTAGTCACGTCCTAGTTGCGCCCTGCCTGCGCCCTACTTGCGCCCTACTTGCGTCCTAGTTGCGCCCTAGTCGCGCCCTTGTTGCGTCGTGCTTGCGTCCTGAGTGCACCCTTGTTCCAACCTACCTTCACCATACCTGCGCCATACCTGCATCCTATGTACTCCCTAGTTACGCCCTAGTTGCACCCTAGGTGCGCCCTACTTGCACCCTACTTGCGCCCTAGTTGCACCCTACCCGCGCCAGTCCTGCGCCATACTTGCACCCTAGTTGCACCCTAGTTGCGTCCTAGTTGCGCCATAGCTGCGCCCTACTTGCGCCCTACTTGCACCCTACTTGAGCCCTAGTTGCACCCTAGTCGCGCCCTACTTGTGCTCTTCTTGCGCCCTAGTTACACCATTGTTACGCCCTACCCACGCTATACCTGCGCCCTAGTTGCGCCCTAGTTACGCCCTATCTACGCCCTACCCGCGCCATACCTGCACCCTACTTGAGCCCTGGTTGCACCCTTGCTGCGCCCTTCCCGCACCATACCTGCGCCCTAGTTGGGCCCTAGTTGCACCCTCGTTGAACCCTACCTGCATCCTATCAGAAGAATGCAATCGACGGAGACGACGTGAGCAGAAGCGGGCAGGAGCAACAAGGACGCGCAGACAGGTTAGTTCAATGACGAGAGCAAAGAGATGCGGGCACCCCCAAGGCGTTAGTCGCAAAGCTTGAAGTGAGGTGAGGAACCAGAGCTCTGAGGTAGACAGGAGGCATAGAGAAAATTGTGAGAGCGAGGCAAGTGATATAGGACAAGTTCTGAGCAAATGACGACAAAGCAAAGAGTGGTGAGTTGGGAATGGTTGGCGAAGACAGAGGGAGAGGGAAGCAAGCAGAGCGAGGACACGACGGTGAAGCCGGAGAACCAAAGGGGAATAGGATGGACATAACTGTGTTGGTTAAACTCGTGGAAATGAACATCCTCGGTAATATATCAGAGAACAGGAAAAAAGAAAGAGGAACAGCTTCTTTTCCGCTAGCCGGACGCGCTTGCGACGTGGTCACAGTTATTATGGGTGGCCCACCTCTGGGTTCTCTATCGTGACCGACAATCTGTTGACGAGGTGGTTCGTGTTGGTTCGGTACGGAACTTGAACCTTATTCAAATATCGGATATCGAAGAGATTATGTCAGTGTTGACTTCAACATTCCGACAGCCCCCCTGAAGTCAACACTGGAGAGGATGTGGTGCACAGGCCTGATACAGGGATCGCCAGGTCTCGGAAAAGTCTTCGTATGGTTGCCTGATGAGTGGGTGGAGAGAGTGATGAGTGGTGAGGATGAGTGCCCCCTTCAGAAGGGCTTCGACCCAGTCGGTACCAAGAAGGGATACTGAGTTTAGGAGATGAAGGAGCACCTGCCGGAGATTGAACTTTGGAAGTTGGAGTCTTCCCATATTGAGTAACTGTTCAACTCTCCATTGATGGTAGTTTGTGGAACCATCTCTTCTCCTGTGCAGATGGGGGGAGTCCCGCAGGCACTCTGGGAGATGAGCAACAATGTCAGTTAGTGCTCGGCTGGGTGTTGAACAGTCAATGAAGTAGATTGGCTTCACTGAAGATTGAACACGAAGAAGGACAATAACTATGTTATTGCTCATGGTCTGCTCAAGTGTAGGCAGTGCCGAGAGGAACCGTTGATTCTTCAAGGCCATTTGGTGAGACGGCCTTGATGATGATGCTGTTCCAAGGGGATACCGCCGGGAGCTCATTCCTTTTGGTATGATCCCTTAGAGAGGTGATGGAGGTGGTGGTGGTGCTGGATGCTGTGGATGTAGGAATGGATGGCGTTGTCACAACGCCGCGCTCAAAGAGTGATGTGCCACAGTGAGGTCTGTGAGTCCAAGGGAAGTATAGAGAAGCGCAGTGACTCAGGTAGTCAAGTTCAGGGATACAACAGCTTGTACCACCGGCTAGCTTGATCAAGCAGGGGGACGGGTGGTGTCCGGGTCCACTCGCATGTTGACTGTGCCTTTGTTGACTGGCTTTTGCTATAGATGCGAGTGCTGAAGAAGTGGGTTTTGTACCCACATGCACAAGAGGAAGGTAGTGAAGAGATAGAAACTCCCACTGTCGCTGGAGGAGTGACGGCTTGTGCCCCACTTGTACTCGAGCCCAACAAGCAGGATGTCTGGAGGTGTCTGATGCTCTGTTGAGATGGAGCGCAGCTACTCCTGAGATGTGATGAAGATGGAAATGCCTACAGAGAGAAGCATAGAAGGGCAAAAGGCTTGGATGCAGAGGTTTGTGTGCAGGGATGGAACCACGTGCACTGAGGGAAAAGGTCGGCTTGGATGTAGCCCGCCACAAGGTTGATGATTCGGCCGGACAACTCCCGATGCTGAGCAAGCTGAATAAGATAGATGCTTGGGGAGCGGTGATGGAGTGGGCGCAGGGACAGACCTTGTGCGCCATGGATGGAATCGGCGTGGGCGCAGGTCACCGCGAGATTGGCGGTCCGACCGGGCGGATCCTTGTGCCGAGCAGACGATGAAGGCGGATGATGGCAGAGGAATGATGGATGGAGGACTGGATGCAGGGGTGAAACCACGTGCGCTACTGTAATAGAGGGATAGAATGCAGCATGGGGAAGGAGAGAGCCAACACGCCACGAAAAATCTGTTGCTGGCATGGGTGCAGGCTGCTGCGAAAAATAGGTAGCTAGCGCGTGCAGGCCCTTGTGCTAGCCACAGATGCTCATGATGAGGAGGGAAACGCGGATGATGAAGGAGTGGGCACAAGGGTGAAACCACGTGCGCTGCAAACAATTTTGGCATGGGTGCAGGTTGTCGCGAATCGAGCGATGCGACTGGACGGATCCTTGTGCCGAGTGGAGAATGATGCTGAAGCAAGGAGGCGGAGGAAAGCAGAGATAATTGATGAATGAGTGGGCGCAGGGACGGAATCTCGTGCGCTGGAGAGTGCTGCAGATGATGGAAAAGCATGGCGTTGATGACGAAGAGCGATTCGGAGAAGGCACATGAAGCTGAGATGAGGACAAAGGTTGGAGGAGGGAGACAGAAGATGGTATCGAGATGTGAAGACGAAAGAGAGGAAGGCTGATGACAATGCTGACGGCATGGTGGAAGAGGAAGATGGAGGTCGTGGCAGGCGGAGGATGGCGAGGTTGGAGGCGGCGTGGTAGTGGGCGTGAGCGAGACAACCAGTTGCTCTGCTGTCAGAATAGTATCAGCTTGTTCCCCAGTTGGCCCGAGACCGACGGGCAAGAAGACAGGCGGTGTCCGATATCCTGACGGCGAAAGGAAGTTGGCTGCAGCAGTGGAAGTTATGAGGCTAGCAGGAATGCTGCTCCGTTAATGTCATGAGAGCGACGGCTTATTCCCCAGTTGGCTCACAATAAGAGCAGGAAGACTGGTGGTGTCTGATGTCCTGACGGCGGAAGGTGCATTGCTGCTACTGAAGACACAAGAAGGCAGTGAGAGGACGCGGCTCAAGATGATGGATGCAAGAGAGCTTAAGCAGTTGAGGAAAATGAAGTAGATGATGCTGAAAGAGGAGCTCAGAGAGGGGGGAGACACTTGCGAAGACTGAGATGATAGGAGCCAGCAGGCAGCGAGCGGTAGGAAGCTTCCTGGAAGATGACGGTGGGCAGTGACTCGAGATCTGTTCTCAGCTGTTCTTCAACGTCTCCTTACGGGCTTGGCCACGGACACGGATGTGGGCGTAGGGCTTGACCAGGATGGCAAGGTTTTGTTTTCATCCAAGGTGCAGACGAGGTAGAGCAGCTCACGTCAGCAGTTAAGGAAGTGGATAGTCGCAAAGTGGCGGTAGCGGCGGAAGAGGATGTTCGGGTAGAAGAATGGGACGATGACGACGGCAAAGTGTTGACTGGGTCACAGAGCACCAGGTGATGTTACCTGTTGCTCTGATACCATGTCAGAAGAATGTGATTGACAGAGATGACGTGAGCAAAAGCGGGCAGAAGCAAAAGGCGGATTAGTTGCATGATGAGAGCAAAGAGATGCGAGCAGCCCGGAGGAGCTAGTCGCAAAGCTTGAAGTGAGGTGAGGAACCACAGCTCTGAGGTAGACAGGAGGTACAGAGAGAATTGTGAGAGCGAGGCGAGTGACATAGGACAAGTGCTGAGCGAAGGATGATAGAGCAAAGGATGGTAAGCTAGCAATGGTTGGCAAAAACAAAGGGAGCGGGAAGCGAGCAGAGCAAGGACACGGCGACAAAGCCGTGGAACCAAAGGGGAACAGGATGAGCAGAAATGTTCTGGTTAAACTCAAAGGAATGAACATCCTCGGTAATATATCGCGGACCAGGACAAAAGTAAGAGCAACGGCTTCCTTTCCGCTAGCCAGACGCGGTTGCAAAGTGGTCGCAGTTATTAGGGGCGGCTCGCCTATGGGTTCTTGATCATGACCGAAAATCCGTTGGCGAGGTGGTTCGTATTGGTTTGGTGCGGAACCTGAACCTTATTCAGATCTCGCATAATCCGAGGGATTATGTCAGTGTTGAATTCAACATTCCGACACGCCCTCCCCGCGCCATACCTGCACCCTAGTTGCATCCTCGTTGCGCCCTACTTGCGCCCTAGTTGCACCCTACTTGCGCCATACTTGCATCCTACTTGCGCCCTAGTTGCATCCTACCCGCGCCATACCTACGCCCTACTTGCACCCTAGTAGTGCCCTACTTGCCCCATACTTGCGCCCTACTTGCGCCCTACTTGCGTCCTAGTTACGCCATAGTTGCATCCTATTTGTGCCCTAATTGCACCCTAGTTACACCCTACCTGCGTCATACCTGCACCATACCTGCACCCTACTTGCACCCTACTTGCGCCCTAGTTGCGTCCTAGGTGCGCCCTACTTGCGCCCTACTTGTGCCATACTTACGCCCTAGTTGCACCCTATCCGCGCCCTAATTACACCCTAGTTGCACCCTAGTTACTCCCTGGTTGCGCCCTACTTGTGCCCTACTTGCGCCCTAGTTGCACCCTACCCGCACCCTAGTTGCACCCTAGTTGCACCCTAGCTGCGCCCTAGTTGCGCCCTAGTTGCGCCCTACTTGCACCATAGTTGCGTCCTTGTTACGCCCTACTTGCGCCCTAATTGCACCCTTTTTACGCCATACCTGCACCATACCTGGCCCCTACTTCCGTCTTAGTTGCGCCCTAGTTGCACCCTAGTTATGTCCCACTTGCGCCCTACTTGTGCCCTACTTGCACCCTACCCTCGCCATACCTGCGTCAAACCTGCGTCCTAGTTGCGCCCTAGTTGCGTCCTAGTTGCGCCCTAGTTGCGCCCTATTTGTGCCCTACTTGCACCCTAGTTGCGCCCTACTTGCGCCCTAGTTGCGCCCTTCTTGCACCCTAGTTGCGCCCTCGTTGCACCTTATCCGCGCCATACCTGCGCCATACATGCACCCTAGTTGTGCCATAGTTGTACCCTAGTTGCGTCCTAGTTGCGCCCTAGTTGCGTCCTACTTGCGCCATTCTTACGCCCTAGTTACGCCTTAGTTGCACCCTAGTTGCGCCCTAATTGCACCCTTGTTACGCCCTACTTGCGCCCTAATAGCGATCTAATCGTGCCCTACTTGCACCCTGGTTGCGCAAGTTTCCTCGAGCGCTCGTCTCTGGCCTCTCCGTGACTAAGGGACCAAATTTTCCATCGACCCCAATCCGGGAATACTTGTCCATATGCATGTCACACACACCCACGTACCCCAAGGACCTGACTCCCGCCCCTATATTCGCTCTCCTCCGCCCTCGAGCATACAACGTAGGCTCCTCTGAGCGCCTGTCTTGAGGCTCTCCGAGATTAAGGGATGGATTTGTGGCCGACTCAAAATCGAGAAAACTTGTCCATATGCACGTTACACACCCATATGGACATGATAGACCGACGTTTTGCTCAAAAAATCCATGGCCTCTGCCCTCGAGCATACGATGAAGGCTCCTCCAAGTGCCCGTCTCCAGGCTCTCCGAGACTAAGGGGCCAGATTCTTCATCGACTCAAAATCGAGAAAACTCGTCCATACGCACGTTGCACACCCATATGGACATTCTAGACCCAAGCTTTGTTAAAAAAAACCATGGCCTCCGCCCTCCAGCATTCGACGGAGGCTCCTCCGAATGCCCATCTCCAGGCTCTCCGAGACTAAGGGGCCGGAATTTTGGCCGACTCGAAATCGATAAAACTCGTCCATACTCAAGAAGAAAACTCGTCCATACGCCTCGACGCCACAGGCTGTCGGCGGTCTGCCCGAGCTGCTCCCACGGCGAGGGCGGACCGTCACGTGCCGACCAGCCGACGGGCGCGGAACGGTTCCCTCTCGGGGGAGGCTTTCCCTAGGCAGTGAACAACCGGCTCAGAACTGGAACGGACAAGGGGAATCCGACTGTTTAATTAAAACAAAGAATTGCGATGGTCCCAACGGATGTTGACGCAATGTGGTTTCTGCCCAATGCTCTGAATGTCAAAGTGAAGAAATTCAACCAAGCACGGATAAACAGCGGGAGTAACTATGACTCTCTGAAGGCAGCCAAATGCCTCGTCATCTAGTTAGTGACGTACATGAATGGGTCAACAGGATTCCCACTGTCCCTATCTACTATCCAGAAAAACCATGGCCAAGGGAACGGGTTTGGAAAATCTGCGGGGAAAGAAGACCCTGTTGAGCTTGACTCTAGTCCGACTTTGTGAAATGACTTAGAAGATGTAGTTATAAGTGGGAGGGCAACCGCAAGTGAAATACCACTACTCTTGACATTGTTTCACTTATTCCGTGAGGTGGAGGCGGGGCTCTGCCCCTGCTTCTAGCGTTAAGGCTTCGGCCGATCCAGGCGGATGACAGTATCAGGTGGGGAGTTTGGCTGGGACGGCACGTCTGTTAAAAGATAATGCATGTGTCCGAACATGACCTCAACTATAACAGAAATCTTGCGTGGAACAAATGGGTTAAAGCTCATTTCATTTTGATTTTCAGTACAAATACAAAATGTGAAAGCATGGCCTATGGATCCTTTAGTCTTCCTGAATTTGAAGCTAGAGGTGTCAGAAAAGTTACCAGATGGATAACTGGCTTGTGGCAGCCACGCGTTCTTAGCGACGTTGCTTATTGATCCTTTGATGTTGGCTCTTCCTATCATTGTAAAGCATAATTCACCAAGTGTTGGATTGTTCACCCACCAATAGGGAACGTGAGCTGGGTTTAGACCATCGTGGGACAGGTTAGTTTTACCCTCCTGATGATTTGGTGCCGGAACAGTAATTCAACTTAGTACGAGAGGAACCATTGATTCACAGAATTGGTTATTGCGTTTGGCTGAAAAGCCAGTGGCGCGAAGCTACCATGTTTTGGATTATGACTGAACGCCTCTAAGTCAGAATCCATGCTGAAAGCGGCACTTTTTACCTCCCCGGGTGTTACCCGACTCGAAATAGGGTCGCCTGTGCGCCTCCGAGAGCATATGTCGTGATTCATCTGGACCAATTCTGAATGTTCGAGAAGATAAATCATTTGCAGACGACTTAAACCAGACCGGAGTACTGTAAGTGGCACAGTAGCATTGCTGCTACGATCCACTTAGGTTCAGCCTCTGTTCTACAGATTTGTTCCTCCGGGAACTCCCCTTCCCTCCCATCCCCACCCCTCCCCCCTAACGAGATGTTCGCTTTTGGGAACGCATGCGGGTTCGACTCCCGCTCTCGTTTCAACCCATACTATTGCATCAACAGGCCGCAAACCCGGCCATGCACCCCCCTCGCACACAAACGTTCTCCGCCGCTTGCAAAACTCGCACATCTACGCCCATACCCACGCATCGTCCACCCTTTCCACGCCCACCCGCACGTACCAACCCAAGCGCACGCACGCCTCTTTCCCACCCCACAAGTCGTACCAACCCAAGCGCCCGCACTCCCCTTTCCCACCTCAGGAGTCGTACCAACCCAAGCACCCGTACCCCTCTTTCCCACCCCACGAGTCATACCAACCCGCTCGCCATCCCCTCCCGTTCATCCCACTGTTTCGTAAGGCACGAACGCGACAAACCTCCACCGTGCATGGCCGCCTCTGGTCCGTCGCGCCCGCACATTGCGAACGCGATTTGAACCTCTGCCACTCCCGGCCGGGACCCATGCTCATGCCCGCACGTGCCCACATGCACCTCCCTCACCACCGCCACGGTGTACCAACCCGAACGCCACATCCGAGCCCACGCCACCCCACCACACCCCTCCTCGACACCGCCCATGCTGCCCAGCCTCTAAGCCGTTGCCATGTGCACCTCTATCCTCTGTCCTACACCCCCTCCCCCTCTCCCCATGTGGAAACAAAACGCATCTATGTGCCCGACACCGCCCACTCCGCTCGTCCACGTTGCATCTCCACATGTGTCACATTCTCGACCCATCCCTTTCAAATCGTGGTACTATCATACCTGGGCTACTTCTCCGGATCCTATTTAAACTCCGCAGAGAAGCGCCCATGGGCTAGAGTAGTACTTAGATGGATGACCTCCCGGGACGTCCTGGTGTCGTACCCATTTTTATCTCCCAAACGCCAGCCAGGAGCGTCTCCGGCTCTAGGGAGCCTGGACTAGGACGCGAATGGCGCAGTTGCGCCCTAGTTGCACCCTACTTGTGCCCTACGTGCGCCCTAGTTGCACCCTTGCTACACCTTACCCGCGCTATATCTGCACCCTAGTTGCGCCCTAGTTGCGTCCTACCTGCGCCCTACTCGCGCTATACCTGATCCCTGCTTGCGCCCTAGTTACACCCTTGCTGCATCAAAGTTGCACCCTACCCACGCCATACCTGCGTCCTACTTGCACCCTTGTTACGCCCTAATTGCGCCCTACTTTCACCCTAGTTGCGCCCTAGTTGCTCCCTACTTGCGCCCTAATTGTGTCCTAGTTGCGCCCTACATGTGCCATGCCTGTGTCATACCTGCACCCTACTTGCGCCCTAGTTGCGCCATAGTTGCGCCCTAGTTTCGCCCTACTTGCACCCTACTTGCACCCTACTTGTGCCATACGTACGTCCTAGTTGCACCCTACCCACGCCCTAGTTGCACCCTAGTTGCGCCCTACTTGCGCCTTAATTGTACCCTAGATACGCCCTACTTGTGCCCTATTTGCACCCTACCCGCACCCTAGTTGCGCCCTTGTTGCGCCCTAGTTGCACCATAGTTGCGCCCTAGTTGCGCCTTACTTGCGCCCTAGTTGCGCCCTTGTTGCGCCCTACTTGCATCCTAATTGCGCCCTTGTTGCTCCCTACCTGTGCCATTCCTGCACCCTACCTGCGCCCTACTTGCGCCCTAGTTGCGCCCTAGTTGCGTCCTAGTTGCACCCTACTTGCGCCCTACTTGCGTCCTAGTTGCACCCAACCCGCACCAGTCCTGAGCCATACCTGCACCCTAGTTGCGCCCTAGTTGTACCCTAGTTGCACCCTAGTTGTGTCCTACTTGCGTCCTACTTGCGCCCTACTTGCGCCCTAGTTGCGCCCTAGTTGCGTCCTAGTTGCACCCTACTTGCGCCCTACTTGCGTCCTAGTTGCACCCAACCCGCACCAGTCCTGAGCCATACCTGCACCCTAGTTGCGCCCTAGTTGTACCCTAGTTGCACCCTAGTTGTGTCCTACTTGCGTCCTACTTGCGCCCTACTTGCGCCCTAGTTGCGCCCTAGTCGCGTCCTACTTTTGCCCTACTTGCGTCCTAGTTGCATCCTTGCTGTGCCCTACCCGTGCTATACATGCGTCCTAGGTGCGCCCTAGTTGCGCCCTACCTGCGCCCTACCCGCGCCATACCTGCACCCTACTTGCGCCCCAGTTGCACCCTTGCTGCGCCCTGCCCGCACCATACTTGCGTCCTAGTTGCGCCCTAGCTGAACCCTTGTTAAACCGTACCTGCGCCCTACCTGCAACATACCTGCGCCCTAGTTGAACCCTAGTTGCGCCCTAGTTGCGCCCTACTTGCGCCCTAGTTATGCCCTACTTGCACCCTACTTGCGCCGTACTTGTGCCCTAGTTTCACCTTACCCGCGCCATACCTACCCCCTACTTGCGTCCTAGTTACGCCCTAGTTGCGTCCTACTTGCGCCCTACTTGCGCCCTACTTGCAACCTAGTTGCGCCCTAGTTGCGCCCTACTTGCGCCTTAATTGCACCCTACCTGCGCCATACCTGCGCCATACCTGCGTCCTACTTGCACCCTAGTTGCACCCTAGTCGTGCCCTAGTTACGCCCTACTTACACCCTACTTGCCCCCTACTTGCGCCCTAGTTGCACCCTACCCGCGCCCTACTTGCACTTTAGTTGTGCCCTAGTTGCGCCCTAGTTGCGCCCTACTTGCGGCCTACTTGCGCTCTAGTTGCAGCCTACCCGCGCCCTAGTTGCGCCCTAGTTGCGCCCTAGTTGCGCCCTAGTTGCGCCCTAGTTGCGCCCTACTTGCATCCTAGTTGCTCCCTTGTTGCGTCCTACTTACGTCCTAATTGTGCCCTTGTTGCGCCCTTCCTGCGCCATACCTGCTCCATACCTACGCCCTACTTGCGCCCTACTTGCGCCCTAGTTGCGCCCTTCTTGCTCCCTACTTGCGCCCTACTTGCACCCTACCCGCGCCATACCTGCGCCATACCTGCGCCCTAGTTGAGCCCTGGTTGCGCCCTAGTTGCGCCCTACTTGCGCCCTACTTGTGCCCTAGTTGCGCCCTTGTTGCGCCCTAGTTGCACGCTACGTGCGCCCTAGTTGCACCCTAGT